>JASGXE010016420.1:0-10768 GCA_030068105.1 Sinentomon sp. SZTP_YWyxl
ATTTTTTGACTAGATGATAATAAATATGAATATGAGATATGAATCTTTCAGAAAGCCACTCGAAAATGCCATATTTGCTCCATTTCAAAAGCGTGACCATAATGAAAACCTGCCACATCAGATTTTGTGAGAGATACCCAAGAAAGTGTATAGAGATACACCAGTCGATTTTTGTGCTTTGTGCTCAACAAATCTGCCACGTCAAAATCCAATAAATGATGTCGCCTGTACGGAGATTGGAGCACGCATTCTTGGTTAAGAGATTGATGCAAATCTCTGAGAGAGGGAGGGCGACATCGACAGAGAGAGGCGTGACAGGAAGATGGAGAGACAGAGCGAGAGGGAAATGGATGAATGAACTCTCTTTATTTTAGGGGTTGCCCCCGTATCAAAATCTTACACAAAACAAACACACGGCAATGTTACTGTCAATGCAACCAATTAGCGACAAAAGTATTTAGAGAACGAAAGCAAACTTAGATAGCAATTTAGAAGAAAATATCTGCAAGACGCCGTTGGAGAGTTGGAATACTGAGTGGGAGATCAAAAATTGACTGGCGCAAAAGATTCCAATCGATAATGGTCCTAGCCATGAAAGAGTACTTCCCAACATCTTTATTGTATCTCAAAGGATTTATCTTATAAATGTGATCTTTACGGGAGTAATAGTGTGGTGGGTTTACGTGTTCTAAAAGCTCGGCCCATCCACCCAAGTTAGATACAACATGAAAAAGGCCAATTAACCTAGCCACTTTCCTACGAGCAGACAGAGATTCCCAACCGAGATCAAGAATCATTTGCGAGACGCTGCTTTTGCTACCATAGTTTCCCACAACAAATCGGGCGGCACGCCGCTGAACAGCGTCTAAAATGTGGCAGTCAGAAGCAAGAAAAGGATCCCAAGCAGGGGAAGCATACTCCATGATGGGACGGACAAGGCTCCTGTATGCAAGATCACGAATTTTGCGAGGGCATTTTCTATAGTTACGTTTGACATAGTAAAGAGCAGAGTTTGCCTTGGCTGCCACTCTAGAAAGATGCGGTTGCCAGTTGAGCTTTCTCTCAAGAACAACACCAAGGTAAATAATTTCCGAAGTCTTAGACAGAGGAACGCCACCCATAGAGTACTGAAAATCCAATTGAGAGCCCTTATTTGTGAAGAAATAGAGGCACACTTCGCAATATTGACCTCCATTGGATGGAGGGAGGGCAGAGTGTGGGGTAGGACAGAGGGAGGCAGAGGGCCTCTTATAAAGACCGTCCACCCGACAGAACTCAGTCCGACATGTGACGTGGTCAATCGTTTGGACCACGTTACATGTCGTACTGAGTTCGATTAACAATTGACGGCGGACTTGATCTGAAAAGTGTTCGCAGGGCCCGACAATTTGTGGGGTAATTTCCTTTCTGAATATTTTCGGATTAGGAAAGACGTCAACAGTCAACAGGTTAAAATTTTCAAACAATTTCTATCCGTCTTTGGTGATCGTAATTTTCAGGAGAAAATTATACACTTCTGAATTTTATTTTCGCCAACATTTTCCCGTGAGATGGGGTACAATATTGTTATCAGAGACTGTATTCAGCCCGCAAAGGGCCACACTTCCAGGAAAGAGGGGCTGATTCAACCCGCTACGACCGCGTCTGCCCACTTCTGTGGTATGCTCTTGCTCGGGTTTATTTGACATTAATTATGAGTTTAATTATTCACAAACGTACCAAAGGATGTAGCTAACAACAAACATCCCACAGGACAATGGAATTCCGTATTGAACTAAATCCCTCCATATCACACTCAATGTTTCTACTTGTTCACTTTTAGGTGGTCTCTGCGATGGAGGAGCTAATCAGGAGACATCAAACTTTTCCAGGCAACATCTTAACAGCCATCAGGCAGAGATGGCAAAGGAAAAACGACGATGGGTTTCGACAAAAATCTGATGAAGCAAAACTGGAATAGGAACTCACCTAACACTCTCACTCTGCAGCAGGAACCTATGCCTATGTATTCATCCGACTACAATGCGTACTTATACTCGCGAGAAGAACGTTCATCTTTGCTAAATCTCTGCTTGTATTATAACATCGAAGTTCAAAACCAAGCACCTTTCCTTTGCATTGCAACATTACAATAACACTGCGCACTCTCTGCATTTATCTTTCTTTTTGGTTAAGAAAGCCAAACGACCATGTCATTTGGACGGAATCAGTGAGGTGACGCCGTGGTTCGTCAGATGTCTCATATGGTAGGAGTTTCAGACACCAACTCTCAGTTGTTTTTTTGTGAGATTAACAACCAACTACAGTTAAAATAGTGTTGACCACTTAAAGCTACTTCCTTGTGTTTTCGCAAAATTTTTGTTTGTTATTTATTTTCTTTCTCAGCTTGAAGGATGGTGATGATCCGCTTTCGTGGAAGAGGTCAACCATCGTACCAATCTTTAAAAAGGGTGAAAATCTGAACCTCTGAATTATCGCCCCATTAGCCTCCTTTTTTCTCAAAACAATGATCCACACAAAAACTGCCACAAAAGTTTTGGAGGCACCTAATTACATGCTTAAATTTGCTCAAATTTTTCTTAGCAGCTCACATTCGAAACTTTGCCGACTCCAACCTTTTCCTTAACGGTACCGTGCAATGGTTTCCGTCCTGGTTATTCTTGCGAAACCCAACTGGCCTCCTTCAGCCAAGAGTTATCAATGGCCCTGGACCGTGGCAAAAGGGTTGATGCTGTTATGATAGATTTTTCCAAAGCTTTTGATGTGGTGGGACGCCCATTGTGATGAAAAAGTCAGATGCACCTTTATGGTGTGTCCCACCACTGGTTACCGGGATATTAATTAATCGAGCGAACTCAGTTTGTTAAGGTTGGTGACGTACTCTCTGATCACCTGTCCGTAACACCTGGAGTGCCCCGAGGTAGTATTCTGAGACCCTTACAGTTCTTAATATTCATAAAATGATGCTAAAGCCCTCGGAAATATTACTTTCCATTGTCTTTAGACAATAAATGATCATGGCTTCACTAACTTGAGGTCTTATGCCACTTGAAAAGATGGGCTCTGGCGGAATTTGTGCACCCCGTCAGCTACAAATACACCCGCAAAAGTGCGGTAAGAACTAATTGGTCACCGGTAGTGAAGAGTGAGCAATAACAGCTACCTCTTTACGACAGCGTCTGAAGAACAATCATTGTAAGTTCTCTTGGCATTTTAATAGGAGTTGGAGTAGTGTAATATCCCCAATTTCTATACCGAGGTTGAAAAAAATATGGTATTCTCGGAAGGTTCGCTAAAACTGGATTTCTGAATCAGGAAATTATTCGCCAATATTGCACCCTTCAGATATGTCACAGCGGGTTTTCCAACTAACTTTTCGCAGGTTTTCACAAAAGGTTCTTCTCTCATGAGGTTCTTTTCCCGTTTCCATGATGACGTCTGCCTTTTTTGTTTCATGCACTTGCTCGAATAAAGCGATTTCGAATGTCACAGTGAATAGCTCAGCCTCTCTGGCGGCTGATTCCGAAACAGAAGGTAGGTATAGCCCAATGGTGGGCAACGGTGGATGTAGGCCAGCAATTTCAGCGCTGCTGAGGTCGGTAGTAGAGCACCGATAGACATACCTATCTATACTCATGATGGATAGTTTTTCCTTCCACTTCCACACGTGGACAACCCAGCAAAAATCACTCTGAAGAGACTTGATGAATCGTGCAGCCATTGAAAGACATTTCTTCTCACAACTCTTGGCACTTTCTCCTGGAGGTGCTTATGAGCAGCTTCTATTCCTAGGTGGCCACAGTTATTCTAATGTGTTTGAGACAAAGATTCACGTCGACAAGTTCGCTTTTACCTCTTGAGAAACTCGAATGTCTTTCGGCAAAATTCTCAAAATGTCAAGAGGAATAGGGTCTTTACGAGGATTGACGCTCATGAGGAATCAAAGTTCCACTGATAATGAATTTGAAATAATCTTAAACCCCAATGATTCCTTTGAGTGGAAAGGGTATGGTATAGTTTCCACAGCAATCCCGCAATTGGGCCATCATGCAATAAACGCTGGGTGTGGAGTATAGATGCTTTCCCCATCCATCCAATCATATGCAATCCCCATCCATGCAATCATATGCAATCCCCATCCATGCAATCATATGCAATCCCCATCCATGCAATCATATGCAATCCCCATCCATGCAATCATATACAATCCCCATCCATGCAATCATATGCAACCCCCATCCATGCAATCATATGCAATCCCCATCCATGGAATCATATGAAATCCCCATCCATGCAATCATGTTAATCCCCCTTCCATGCAATCATATGCAATCCCCATCAATGCAATCATATGAAATCCGCACATCCATGCAATCATATGCAATCCTCATCCATGCAATCATAACGAGAACTGCTTGGGAGACTCCTATGTGCTCATAAACGCAAAATACCTTCGAAATTACAGCACGCTCCTCTGTCATCGTTTCATTTGCAGCTTTAATCAGAGAGGGTCCTCCGTTCTCCATTAATCGCAGCACCAATCAAATACGAAATATCAGGATGCCGTGGCGTTGCACAGGTGTCTTCACAGCAGTCGCCGGTACTCCTGCAATCGTGGTATGCATGAAGTACGTATTTCCACGAGCTTCGCTTTGCCACAATGCCAGCCTGATGCTTTAGCCTGGTGGTGCTGCTAGCTGCAAACTGGGTTGCTTCCAGTCCTAAACTTTAACGATAGGATTTCTGCTGAATACGCTGAAGTTCATTTGGATTTAAATCTGTTGTTCGGTGTCTTCCATCATTTGCGTCCACCTGCTAAATTTCAGTTTAACTATTCAACCACTTTCTTTTTTTCGGATAGTTTTTCGCATGCAGAGCCATGGCTGCCTCTGTTTCTGTCATGATATCTCTCATGAACCGAGTTGCTATCAATGCGGCTCTCTACCTTTTCATTCTTCCCAATGTGTTGGGCTACATTTCTTTGGCATTACTTCTCGCTTTCATCATTATCTCAGCTCATTGTCACGCCATTTTCAGGTAAGAATCTCTCACATGTATGTAGGTAGCAGGTTTTTTGGGCTCTGCATGGGCTAAATCTCATTATCAGTGAAGCGCCTTCCTGCAAAATGTAAAGGTTCTGTGGCATGTTGAAAAAAACTAATTTTACGAATAAACTTGGAATCTTTTTGGCAAAAAATATCACTCGTCGCCTTCAACGTCTCCGTAGCTTGCACTTTTCGTTTTCTGGGAGCCGAAATGACCTTGCGCTGTGCAACTCTGTCATTTCCGACATCTTTGAAGAAGGTCCACCGCAAATAAATAGCCACAATCGAAGACGCCATCGCTTCAAACTTTGATTGCGGCATTGAGGCAAAACAATATTACGTCCAAGCCCACGCAGCCAGCTATCAAACGGGCAACCATGTCCAAAAGACCTCTGAGAATAAAGCGCCATATCAGAATAGGTTCGTTCCTTTGTAAAATTTGTCGCAAATCGTGAAGTCCGGTAAAAGGAATAAGGCGTTGGTAATTTAGATGTCTGGTCTGGTCATGTCATTTGCGTTCCTTTGAAAAACTGAAGCGATGTTTTTGTCGCCGTAGGTCAACAGCAGAATGTGATGAATTTCTTCATTTCTTCCAACCTGTCTTCGAATGTGGTCTTGAACTGTCGAGAATGACTTGGAGGGATATGTTGGAACAATTGAGGTCATTTTTATTGTTAGCATTCATCAATGAAAATAAACGACTCGGTGGATGCTAAGAAAATATCGGGTTATGTCGTTTATAAGGGGGGACACAATTGCACGGCAATAGTGAGACATTTTCAGAAAAAGCTGTACGCTCCGCCGTGCAATTGTGTCCCCCCTTTTTGGCTCCTGCAGATGGTACAGGGTGTGCTTTTTCGCTGTCGTGCAATTGTGTACTCCTCAAACGGTTTTCTTTTGCATTTTCGTTGCTATACGATTCGTTACTATACGATACTGCCCGTTTCTCATTCTGCAGCTGGCTGAGCAACTCGTGGGGTTTCGCTTTAAAGTCGTGCAGGGAGGCTAGATTAGATTCGGTCGAGGTTGTTTTAAGTAAGATTTAATTGTACACTATACGCAGAGAACCCTAACCTACCCTAACCTGACCTTACCTAACCTAACCTAACAACCTAACACATGCTATCCTAACACATGCTATCCTAACACATGCCAACACCTATCCAAAGCGCCTAACCTATCTCAACCGACTATACCTATCCTCAAGAGAAAAAGCACACCGTGTGCCGTATGCTGGTGCTAAAGGGGGGACACAATTGCGCGGCTAAGGGTACTGCTGTTTTCTGAAAATGTTTCCCTGCGATCATGCAATAATGTCCCTCCCCGTACAAATGACTTAACCCCAAATATCTTTCACCACATTCCTTGCCCATCTGAAAACCCTTTGCAAGAGACAAGTCAAGATGCTTGGCAATGCTCTATACATTAGAAATAACTTTTGTACAATTTTTAGTGCATTAGAAAATCATGTAAAAATCCAATCGTCATCTGATTGGTTTAGGAAACACGTTTACTACGTTTCCCGTTCTCGAAATTCATCCATGGCTGAATTTTCGTGAATGCGTTATCAAAGCCCTTCCACGAGTTTGCGCATTCATGATTTTATGATGCGATTTTCTCAAACTTCCTCCTGAGCATATTGTAAATCTCTCATTACCCCATAATTCCAGGCATAAGAAGTACAACGAGTTGCGTCACACAGAAAACCAGTTCTGGTATTTCCACAGGAAAGTCCACACGACTCTCTGGAAGATACACGGTTTCATCTTTCACGGTAATGCTATCACTTTTGTTTGATCGCACTCCCCGTCCTTCCATACACTTGCGCATTCCACACCTCCAAACCCGCTGCATCCTCCAGAAGCCCCGGCTCACTTCTGACTTATTCAAGAAGTAAATCTTGAATAAATGAATCTTCTCTCCGACGTCATGCATGCATTTAAACTCCTCTTATTTTTTCACTCAGACTCAGCCCCAACTTAAATGGGCAATATTCGAGTTCAGCCTATTCCACTTATGAGGACACAATCTGAGAATGCTTTGGTTAGCTTTATTTACGTATAAAATGCATGAAATAAAATTGAAAAATAAACTTTACCCTCAATCAAAAAATATAAGCTTTCGACAACGTGTGATAAACGCGTAATTTGCTCCACCAAATGTCGGCGGGTATTCCGAACAATTTGCCCACATTTTGATCCTCAAATGAATTTCAAAAAAGCACGTTGATGCATTTTAAGCAAGTGATTGATTGAGAGTGTGTCGGCATAGTCAAGGTAATCCTCCAAAAACTGTTGACCCATATCCGGCACATTATGCATGGAAACTTTCGGCCAATTCCGACATACTCATAATTTGTATTTGTATTTGTATTGAAATTTGCGATTTAAATGCAAATATGACACACATCAGCACGAGAAAAACAGTCAAGTATCGCAAAAAACATATGAACAGGACAACGTAATGGATCATTCATGAGAAAGAGGAGAGAAACAAAGTTAAAAGAAATTAAAGTCAAAACGGGGAGAGTTTGAAAATGAAGCGTTTAACTCAAGTTTATCTGAAGAAGCGGTCGAATTTCGAATCAAGTTAGAGTCCATGGGGAGAGAATTCCATTCCCGAAGGGTTTTAGGGAAGAAAGAATGAAAGTGTGTGTTTAAGTTTATCGTGGGAACCAAACCTTTGTTGGTGTGGGAACGGCTGCTATTGAACTGGCTTGCTCGAGTGGGTACAATAGGGTTTTTGGGCTTGCTGGAATAGGTTTTTTGCATAGGTACCCGAAGATTCGTTGCGAAATACAGATATTTCACAGAATTTGTGTTTTCTCGTTGAATTGATATTTCATTGAAATTGAATTCACAGAATTAACGACTTCCATGTGTGAAACTGATCCTTGAAATTGTTTGCCTCTGAAGTTGGCAGGTGTTTTGTTGTGCGCAAAACAATCGGTACAACAGGCTGAAAAATTGCTCAAAGCTGCAGGTGTTCCTTTTGGCGCCTTTTGCACCATCACCTTTCGATGATCTTTACCTGGATAGAAGGACCATGGTGTACCCAAAAGTTACGCCATGGTCCTGTTCAGCTGTAACGTTCAGCTGTAATGTTGAGCCTTTTTTCCTGCCGAAATTATCAAATTCCATCGAAATTTTCATCATCCAATCTCTCTATCTCCCTATTTCCGCGCCATCCCTCCCCCTCTCTCTCTCTCTCACTCTCCCGCTCTCTCTCTCTCTCACTCTCCCGCTCTCTCTCTCTCCCGCTCTCTGTCGCTCCACAGGTCAAGAGTTCCGAGGCATGGATAACATTCCAGATGGCATTGGAGCTGTGTTCCTGGTCTACCATTCGCAGTTCTCCATCGACGCCGAACTTCTCCGCTGTGCCGTTTGGAGAGCAAAAAGACGAATGCCATACTCGATTGTTGACGACATCATCTACAACTATAAAAGTTAGCAACAACAATTTACATAATCATCGCTTATCACATTCCGTCGAAATTGGTCATTCATTGCAAATCATCAATTCATGTTCTTACTGCAAACAGATCAAGCCACGGAAAGTCTGCCATGTCTCGCAATCGGCATGAGAACGATTTAAGTTTTGTGTGGTCAGCCTCTGGTCGCGGATTGCAGTGTCGCTTTGAAAGGCCACCAATCTTGTCGTGTTATAAAAATAGATGGAGTAGAAAAGCATCGTTTTTGTCCAAATGGAAGGATTTCCTGCATGCCTGTACAAAATACGAATTCAGTCGAATTTTAAGTTTAAAGGAATCTCACACGCGCTTAATTGGATAATATCAAAACGATCCGATAATCACAAAAATCTAAGTTTATATAGCGAGGGTCTCTCTAGCATGCGAGTGGAACTGTGTCACTACAGCTCATTCCCCACTTGAATATATAAGCTGAGAATGCTTCTCACTTTTCCATTCAAGTATTCAGCGAAACTTTGATTTCTGTGCCGAATTCCCAGTTCTCTTGTCGGCTTTTCATTGTTGCAGGAATACTGATTATCCTCTAAGCATACTTGTGAGCATTCTCAGCTCATATCTTCAAATGGAATGAGCTGTACAGTGTGTTGCAAAAAAGATGTCACACATACAGGGGGAATGGAAGATGATGAAAACCATTTGCAAAAAAGGTGTCACACATATGGAGACTTAATGGAAGATGATGATTTCCATTTGCAAAATACCTGTCACACATATTGGCTTAGATGGGACAGTCAGCGAAGCAATACCATCACTATAGATCTTGACTGCATAGTGATTATTGCTTCGCTGACTGTCCCATCTAAGCCAATATGTGTGACAGGTATTTTGCAAATGGAAATCATCATCTTCCATTAAGTCTCCATATGTGTGACACCTTTTTTGCAAATGGTTTTCATCATCTCCCATTCCCCCTGTATGTGTGACATCTTTTTTGCAACACACTGTACCGATTGGGATTTCCACGATCCATGCAACAGCGCCACACACGCGCTGTGCAACCACAGAAACAATTATGACTCCCTTTTAAGCCAATAAGGACTGATATCATGGGAGTCATTATTGTTCCCATGACTGTACAGACGTTTCAAAAAAACCTGTTACATATACATGGAGAATGGGAGATGATGTTTTCCATTTGCAAAATACTTATAACATATATTGGCTTTGATGGGACAACAAACCAACCAAGAATCATTATGCTGTTATTATCACGTCGATCACATAATGATCCTTGTTTGGTTTATTGTCCCATCTAAGCCAAGATATGTGTTATAAGTATTTTGCAAAAGGAAATGACCTTCTTCCATTACGTCTCCATCTGTGTAACGAGTATTTTGCAAATGGAAATCATCATCTCCCAGTCCCCCTGTATATGTAACAAGTTTCTTGCAACGTTCTGTACATACCTAACTCTTATCAGCCATATATTTGTGATATTCTCTTTGAGTGTCCTCGAAAAGGTAGCACTTCACTGCTGAGACGCTGGCCGCATTGCTGTCTGTTCAGAACGGTAAATGTGTAACGGCCGCGGTAAATGTGTAACGGTAAAAAAACCACAATTCATCATTGTGGTTTTGTCAATAATTATAGGCAGACAAGTTATGTCTCATAAAACAATTTCCTATGTATCAATTAAATTCCACAGTTCCATATACCGATTGCATCTACTATGCTCACACGCTGGAAGTCACCCGACCAACCATTGAGTCCTGCAGTCGAATGGCAAAGGAGGGCAAGATTATTCTGATCATGCCAGGTGGACCTTACGAAGGAGCGTTCTCTACGAAAAACTATCACCTGCTTTGGAGAGAGACTTTGGGATTTGCGAAGATCGCTATCAACGCCAAAGTGGCAAGTCCTTCCGTTTCTTTATACGTGCTTTTGACACTTTTTTAATTCCATTTCGAACTAAGGGAAAAAAGGGAAATTTTATTAAAAAATTATTATTATTAGTTTTTCGTTCGGGTTTATCGTGTCCGGAATTGTTGACTTGATGTTTTGCCGACTTTGTCGGGACACTGGCATATCACCAGTGTCCCGACCAGTTAGCGCAATCGGTTGAGCATTCGACTCAGATGCGGCAGGGCCCGGGTTCGATTCCCGGCCAGGTCGCAAATTTGGGTTTGAGTGTGATATTGGTTCGCTTTCGAAGGTTGGTATTGGTCTGAAGCGATAACAAGTGTTCAGATCAATATTTCTGGGACAAAAGATGAGCTGAAGGATGAAGCTAGCT
>JASGXE010016421.1:0-10934 GCA_030068105.1 Sinentomon sp. SZTP_YWyxl
TTGTGTGGTGTGCCCCCACCACTCTCCCCCTTAAGCAAGCCATGCCCAGTGGCGTTAATTTACAGTCGGACAGCGATTTACAGAATTTTACAGCTCTTTCGTCCGGATTGAGTGGCAAGGACAAAATTGGGAAAAAACAAATGGCTTGCATTTTCCAAGATTGTGTCACGTTACCACTTTCTTCTTCGCTCCACTTGCGGTTGATCCTCCGCTCCCAACCAGCATGACACCATGGCTCACTGTTCATTAGCTTCACGTAGACGCTCGCATAATTGGACCACTTTTCACATTTCATGGACTTCGTTTTCACGGCACTGAATTCCAACTGCGTGTCGGCATTCACTTTCGCGTTTCCACATTCGGATAAAGCTGGGGTGGCCGCTTTGTTGCGAGTTGCACGCCTTTGGTCGCAGTAGGCCTTCTCTCGGGACTGGGCATGCTCGATATTGTCATGGACAACTTGTTGGGTTCTTTGCAACTGTCCTTGCTGGTCGAGCACATAATCATCCTGGGTTTCAGACCTGCTGGAGGTCGGCACGCCGTATGCTTTTTCATGGGTGAACCTTGGATCCCAGCCATGGACCAGGAAGATTAGCAAACACTTGGTCGACGCCTACTTGCTCATCCGATAGGCAAACAGCACTTTGGGAATCTGCTTATCCAAGTCAGTTGTTCGCTCATGTGCTAAAATAGACAGGCTAATCAGGAGGGAGCGATTCATCCTCTCTACCCTTCCGGAACTCTCGGAATGGAAGGGAGATGACATTGTCTTGGTGATTCCAAGAAGGGAGCACACTTCCTCCTGGATGATGTCCGCCTTGAAGCTTCTGTTCTGATCGGTACGCAGAACTTCGATATTACTGTGCGTGCATGATCTCGGCTACCGTCTTGGCTTCCATGTTGGGAATGGTGAACACCTCAGGGAAGCTGGTGAAATAATCGGTGAAAACAAGAATGTACCGATTGGTGATTATTCCCGAGGGTGACGGGCAAAGGGCCGACAAAATCGACTCCAAGCATTTGAAATGGATCTCCTGGTCTTATAGGATGCAGAGGAGCGACATTGCGTGATGGAGGGGCCTTTCGAAGAGCACAGGGAACGCACTCAAGGCAGAACTGCTGCACTCTTGCACGACTATCATTCGCATGATTTGGCCGTACATTATGGAGCCCATAAGACGTACAAGATTCACCAACGTTTTTACTTCCCCAGGATGGCCGCAAGAGTGCAGCATCCAATTCTCTAGCTTCTTGCAGCAATTTCAATGAATTTATTGTTTCACTTTTATAGATTCTGATCAATTTCTACCAAAGGTTCCTGAGCGAAAACCAAGAAATGCTGGCAATATCCCGAGAATCCTTTAATGTACAATTCCAAATTTAACAAACGAGCAAAAAGTATCATGTTGCACGCTGTTTTTGCAATTGTGTCTCTGACAGCTTTCCGGACTGAATTTAGTCCGGGGTCGGAAGTGGCCCTGTGGCATCTAAAGAAATTAGTTGAAATGAGTTTAATTTAGACACAGTTTAGACACATCAATACTTTGCAGTGATATCTGATATAACTATGGAGCTGGCGGAAGGCATGAGTTGAGAATGGAATAATCACTTCCGTTACAGTTGTCGAACATAAAAATAATAAAAACTATCTCGGAATCGATTTCGCCGGTCACCATGCCGGCGTCTTCAGCGTACTCTTGGCACACAACTTTAACGAAGTGGTTACACCGCTCTCAACTCGATATCTGATTTGCGATGGCAGCTTTGCATGTTGTCACGAGTTGGGAATTTTTCCAGAGGGAGGGCGAAGTTTGTGCCTTTGTTGAGAAGTTCGGTCTCCGCTCGCATGAATGGAATGTTTGTGAGGTTGGCAAACCTGTTCGACTGGGGGAGGCGTTGCATAACTTGCGTGGTTGCAGATGATTTCTTCCATATTTTTTCAAACAGGTTTCGTCGCTGCGTTCGGAGATCTGTTGTTTTCCGCAGGACGTAAGGTGGTAAAATAGTAAAAAAGAAGCCAAAAGCTTCTGTCAAAAATTTAGGAGTTATTCCCTTCATTGTCATCAATTTCATTAGAAATGAACATCATAATGAAAATTCGTTGCCTGTTAGAGAAAAAATACAGAATTTGCAGCTTTTGAGCTGGGAGGCCTCGCAATTTTTCACCTCGCAACCGTTTGATAATTCCACTTTTCTGGGATACCACAATTTTCTGTGATTACGACCTGTCTCATGTCTGCCTGGTTATCTGCATCTATTGCGCTCCTTTTAAAATGCATGCACATCTGGTGCTTCAGTCCTTGTAATTTACTGCAGGATCAAACTTAGGTACCGATCCCATACCTAAGTACCTCCATGCCATAAGGCCACATCTGCTGTTGTTGTGGCCATCAACTGGGTAAACAGGTGCTCGAATTCAAGTCTGCAAAATTTTACAATAATGTTTGGGTTGTTTTTCCATCTGTGACATGTTTAGTCAAAGCATGCATGCACTGAGAAAGAGAAAAACTTTGGCGCTGCCGAGATGTGAACCCGGGACCTTGTGATTGCTCAACCACCGAGCTAAGAAAGCTTTTGGGATTTGTGGTTCTGTATTTGCACTTAAAAGCAAATTCTCGGATATTCAGGTAAGGAATGTTGACCAATTGGTACACCATCGTGTCCCCTTCCCCACCGCTTTGCAACTGAACATTTTTGCAAGGACCATTCTCAAAATGAACGCACTTTCACGCCTTTTGGTTGCACATTTCACATTTAGTTGCAATTTGTCCGTTTTAGAAATTAACACTCCCATGCTCGTGTTTAGAAGTTTTCCCACTTTTGAAATTTATGCCCTTTGTTTGCTGTGGTCGCTCGTTAGACCATTTTCAAATGTATTTTCCTGAACATGAATGTTGCGACACCCTAACCGGATTCAGGAAACCTGTTTGCCTCTGAGAAAGCAAGACATGTATCAAGCAAGATATTTTGTTTGTTCATTTAATTTCTTGCATTTTGGCATACTTTAGCATAATTTTTTCGACCTGAAATTTTGATTCCTGGCGAACGGCCTGTGCTGACACTCCCCGTTTTCGCTGCAGGATTCAGTCGGCCTATTTTCCATTATTGTTTTCTTTCTGACGGCCCATAGACCACTGCCTCCATGAGGGCATCAAATTTGTGGGTAAGGGAAGCAGAGATTCAACCTGAAATAAATCCACAAATTCCATGATAATGGATTTTTTTGACAAGGAAACAAAAGGTTTCTTTGTCCCACACTACCATGTAGCCAATTTGTTCTCTGGAGTGAGAACTTCCCGCAGACTTCGTCAAGAACTTATCTCTTGTTGAGATTGCACAAAACCATTTTTTTTTCTCTTGTTGAGATTGCACAAAACCATTTTTTTTATCAGTGTCTTGTTACAATGTTTGTTTAAAAGATTAAAAACAAAGTGTTGAGGGAAAACAGTTTTTATTTCGTTCAAATTATTTACAAATCTACAATCTGGGTCATGCGATATAAACAAAAATCCGACCGAAAGGAGCTCGAGCAAGAAAAGTGAGACTCGATTGGACCAATGCACCATTTAACCCATATTCGGGGAAGGTATCTTAAGCTCCATAGTGACTAATGGGGGATACAAACATTTCTCTGTTCAGCAATGAGTATCGACAATTTTACAAGACAGTTGCGATTGGTTGTTTCCAAAGAAAACCATGAGAATTCTTGCCTTAATTCTTCCCTGCTTGGTGGCTTTTTAGTGGCTGTACCATTGTCTCCACTTGGTGGCTGCCACAAATGGTTGTGCCTGCCCATGTTCCTTATTCTGTATTTCAATAATTGTTTTTGGCCTTCCGAATACTAATTGCTGAATATCAATTTTCTTGATCTCAATGTGTGTTGCCAAATGATTGGCACACCGACTCGAAAGTTGCAAAAATTTTGAAACCCTCAAAATTTCCCTGTTGATGTGCAAAAACAGCAGTTTTACCAAAATTAAAATACCAGTGCTTGGAGTGATCGGACATTGCACCACATTTTTAGTTTTTGAAAAATTGTATTTCTCCACATGGTTGGCTGGTGCACTGCACCACAGCAACCCGATTTCCGATCCGAGCAAGTTCCAATGACTAAAAATTGCTGTTTTTCTGGCAGTTAACTTTAGAAAAGAAAAAAAAAATTGTCATTTGGTGATGGGATGCACCACACCTTGGTCAAGGATGGGTTAAGGGGGATAGCCAGGATTGTATGTGGATTTTGTTTTGGGGAAACAGCTCCACCACTTGTGCAAAGTTATTGCCACTTATACATGCCGAAAAAGGTGCGAGTTGGAACATGTTCCATTGATGCCCATGAAAGATTTGAACGTCCCGTTTGAAACCATGGAGCATGTTGCATGTTGCAAAAAAATGAACCATGTTGCAAAAAATGTTTGAATAATTGAAAACCAATTATTGCTGGATCCAGCTCATATTCTGTCAAGCTAAGTTTTTGGGTGCCAGCCAAACTGATGTAAACCCAGTGACACCCTCCAGGGTCAGCAATTATCAGCACATCAACATTTTTATTTCACATTTACAAAGTCTGTCCCAAAAAATCATTCTGTAAGGGACAATGGGCTTGCTGTGCACAAATATCTGGAGAGGCAGTGGAAATCTGAGACGTGCTCCTTCAAAACTGCAACCCATTGACCATTGCAGTTTTGATGACCAATCGGCAAACTGAGAAGCAACAAGGCTTCATCGTCGTGATGACTTTGAATCTGGACCTCTAAAAATGGTTGGGAAGAAAAAAAGATAAGATGGTTGTTGGGTTATCTAAAAATGAGATATCTTTTACACAAAAACATGTGCACACTTTTTATGGTGGGACAAGTCTGATTTTTGGTGTTTGGCATTCGGTTTTTGTTCAGTCTGTTTTGTGGGGCTGTCAAATACCCTAAAGATGTACTTCTGAAAAATTTGCCCCACTTAGGTCAATGGTTACATATTCAATTTCTTATAAGTAATATTCCTATTTTTTTAATTGTTTGCATTATTTTGCTTCGACTCCTTTAGCGGAGAGATATTTCGTCTCGACACTTTGTGAACAAGTTTTTTGGATGACACTTGGTTGAGAACAGTTGAAATTGTACCTACCAGTCGTGCAAGAAACAGAAACTTCAAGAAACTAAACCCTTTGCTTTAATTCAAGAGCAAGAATGTAAGTAACAAGGCTAACTTTAGAAAAAAAACTACAAGATTTGATGATAAAGTGGATTCCCATCAACCCCTTGCTTTAATTCAAGAGAAAGAAAGCAACAACTGGTAACATTAACAAGGCTTCAACTTTAGAAAAAACTACAAGATTTGATGATAAAGTGAATAGCAATAGAATGACATACTCATCTCCCAATGAAGCCTGCTCTCCTTTCCGTTTGTGGATGATGTTTTGTATCTTCTGCCAATCACGATCCAATTCGGCCTTCTCGTTTTTCACTTTGGACTTCCGTGTTGAGCGTCCGTCAGACATCTTTACACCGTACTGGAATGCAGCCTTTGGCATTGCTTCACGGTGGCTCATGTAGTCACTGTATTCCTCTGCAGTGTCGAAATCCCACCTGCCAATTGGACCCTTCTTGTTGCCCTGTTTAAAAATGCCATACATAATTAATTTTCTTAACACATAGATCAATAACTGCACCATTTTACGATAATCCCGACATTACGAAGAAATGTGAGCAATAAAGAAAAAACCATCTGGAAATCCATGGCAGGTTTTTACATAAACCTTTCTGGCCTTGAGAGTTTTGGGTGCCCACAAACACGTAAAAAACTCAGGGAATTCAAAATACACCGTATTTCAAGCTACTTTGGACATGATGCAGATGTCACCCACTCGCTGGTGCCTCGCTTGTAGAGTTCTCGGCAAGCAGATGAGTAAACAACAGCGTGCGGCCAATGAGATCACAAGGTGGCGTGGTCAAATGCCTATCACCGGTGCATGATTGGCTTCCCAATATCTGATGGACACAAATCACACTCACCCAGCAGCTGGGTGCAGAGTGGAGACACCATTGCTTGAAAAACCCGAAAAACCACACACTTCAAATCAATTAAAATTTTATTGCTCTTACCAAATCAATTGGGCAATCATTTGAAGTCCAAGTTTTGCAGAGAATTTCTCACTGCGAATTAAGATGTTCACGTACGAAGGTCACTCTGAAAGTTTTGAGATGTGTGGTAGTGAAAAACCAGGTCTTGTTGGGGTTTCGAACTTTGATGTTTTTCAAGATCTTGGAACAGAAAATTTGCAATCAGTCTCTTGTACTGTCATAGTAAAAACATTTTCTTCATTCCATTTTGTAGCTTTGAAATTGCGAGCTTGCTTTAGAGCAATTTAGGACATTGCATACTGCGACTTTAAGTGTGGTTTAAATGTTAATCAATGCAAAGAAAGACTGGAGTTTGCTTTCGGAGGAGAGAGACCTTCTTGAGCAACCATCCACAGTAATTTTCATAACTCAGAAGAGGGCGTGATTCTCTTTCTGATGAAGGACGTACAGGGTGTCCCAGAACAGCTGTTTTCGAGTAAAGTGTTGCTGCAGTGAAGCGTACGGTAACGGATGATCCGAAATACACGTTTGCAATGATTGAGGAATCATAGGGGATTGGATCTGCAGCAGTGGCAAAAATCCTCCATCAGGAATTGCACAGGAAGAAAGACGTTTGTCGATGGGTGCCGCAAAAGTTAACGCAGATCCAATAGGCTGAGCGAGAACGAAGCAGCCAGCAAACTCTGAGAATAGCCAAGGAGGGCGGCCATCGCATCATTTCAAGAATTGTAACTGGCGTTGAAACATACATCCCAATTTAGGACGTCCCAACATGCCAGCAAGGTCCGGTGTGGATCCACGAAAATGACCCAACATCGACGACACCGAAGAAACAGTGTGTAATAAGAAACGTAATGTGCTCCATATTTTTACAGAACTACCGGTCTGGTTAAAGTAATTAAGTTGGAAGAACAAACAACAGTTACAGCTAATTGGTACACTACAAAATGCCAGCCAGAAATCCTCGCTGCTCTTCAAATGAGGGCATTACTACTTCACCACGACAACGCCTCGTCGCATAAAGCAAAGGCAACGGTTGATTTTTGCAGCAAGCAATGCGAACTGTCATTGATCATCCACCGAATTCACTTCATTCGGTTATGTGCGACTTCTAGCTTTTCGCGAATCTCAAAAAACAATCTCCAGGTCGTCAATTTTCAACAGAAGAGGAGATATATGTTGCCATCAGACCTTACTTTGACACCCTGTACAAAAGCAACTGGCGTAAGGCTTTTGACTTGTAGAAAGTCCGATTGCAGTAATGCTTAAATGTTGAAGGGGACTGCTTTGAAAATTCGCAATCTAAAACTATCAAAATATATTTCCAGTTTCTGAGAGTCTCAAAACTTTCAGAGTGACCTTCGTATTTCCAATTGGTTTGATGCCCTGACCAACGGACGCTCCTGGCAAGTGTTGAGTTTTTGCTGACGACTTTCATTTTTGGGTCACCTTGATGCTGACCAGCCAAAATCAGATTTCTTTCTGACATCTAAATTTTGCATAAACACACTGTATTGACCCCCCAGATGTACCAAAAATTATCTCAATCCAATATTGGACTTTTGGCTACCCCTCCCTAAACTTTAGTAGGTCCAACAAATCCTGTGTGGGAGAATGTTCCGACTCCAATGCACCCTGCAACTTCAACGCTCTTGAAAATTATGCTGTGATATGGTGTGATGGACCACTCCTTGGTATATTCCAATTTTGGGAATGCCAAGGGGTGGTCCAACAGACCACATGCCGATATTTCCCAAATTACCTACCCTATGGATTGACTTTCAAGGCATGTTGCTCCCCACCCCCTGGCATATAGCTGGGAGGGTAAGGGTTAGCAAGAAGGCAGTGTGATATATTTCCTTGCTTTGGCTAACCATATCCATCTTTGAATAATCAGCATCATCATCTGAATCATCAATTGCATCGTGCATCTCGTCAAATCCGGGGTAGCACTCTGCGTATCCCTCCGGTTCTGCAACCAAACGTGCAAGCAGCTTCTGGCTCTTTGACATGCTTCGAGTCTCCTCTTTGTTCAGGATGGAACCAAGTCTAAATAGCCATTAGAAAAAAAAATCAAAAGAAAATGAGCAAGGGACGGTTTTCGTCATAACTTGGAGAGCATTGTTTAAAAACCATGACATTTTGTGGAGCTGCCTGTACCTCCTCCGTTCTCCAAAAAGCACAGCTGGTCTTTTTCAGCACATTTGTAGCGATCTAAGGATGTTGCCTTCAGATTCGCTGGCGAACTGTTTTTCAAAAAAAAAAAACGAAGGATTTGGGAATGAGGAAGGATTTAACAGGAGCTTTTAACAATAATTAACAGTATCAATTTCTATATTTGCACGTTGATGTTCAACAAAATTATCGACAATCAAATCTAGGGATTTTTAAACTGGTATCAAACATCCAGGAGAATAACGACAAGGAAAATTATTGGACCTCATTCTATTCTGATGCCAAAATTGACAACCTCACTCAACCTGACTTATTGAACACACTTCACAAAAGCACATTTTTTCTCATCCAATTCCAGCTGAAACTGACTGGTCTTTTTTCCTTTCTTGCCCCTCCATGAGCTACCAGGTCTGAACAGAAGAATCATGTGAAAATTCAAGCAATGCCCCATGATACAGTCTCCATTCCAAGAAGTGTGCAAGGTCTGGCTGGATGAATGTGAAAATTTTCTTTGATGAAGCAAAATGATACTCCCCCCACCTTAAGTGATAATTTTCCCATGTAATTCGTCATAGGAAAATTATATCATAATAAATAAAATGATTATGATCATAAAAATCATAACAAACAAATTATATCATAACATAAAATGACAAAAATTATATCATAACATAACATTTATCACAACATTCATCATGAAAAAATGTCTTTCTGTGATCAATTTATATAGCATTGAGAAAAGTTACAGTGTTGTGAAAGCTTTTTTGCCAGACTGCTACTCTTGAGATGATAAAGAATCGATGTAATCACTGCGCTTGTTGAATTATTGTCTGGGCTTGAAGTTTATGAGCAAGGTCATTCACGTTGAAATCAATTTTAAACTGATCAGGCTTGACACAATGCATTTTTGTTCCTTTTATAAAGTTGGAGCTGCCAGTGGGCACACCTAAACCACTAAACTATCCATTGCTTGCTTGCAGAGCAATTCATAGTGCCACTTCCATTACATTGTAGGGGAAAGTGCCGCTTCCGTTGCAATGAAATGCGAGGCCAGCCAAGTAAGCATTGATAACCAACCCAATGTGTTCAGCAATTTTAGTTTCATATCTTCTCTCTTGATTTGTAGAGTTAAATTTTTGGCAAAAGTTGCCAAATGGTATCTGGAAGAAACACCACAAATGCAATCATCCCACTTTTGGATCGTGAATGCAACATAATAATCACTTGAAGAAATATTCAAATTCCATATTCTAATCCAATAGGAGGTTGAGGGCACACACAGGCAGGAGGTTGGTTCACAGGCAGGAAGTAGATTACGACTGGGCTACTTTTGAAGTTTGGTTGTTTGTCCCTAGTTTTTGCCAGAGTACCACCAAGTTGATAAAACTGAGCGAACACTTGAGCACATGACAAATGAGCAAAACAGAATTCCAAAAATTGTGGTGAAATATTTGTAGTTTCCTAACTGCAACTTACGTCCTTTCTTCTTTGTCTCCCAAATCACCAATCTCCCTGTTCTTCCGCTGCTTTCTGCCATCTCGTTCTCTGTCCCTATCTCCACGATGCCGATCGCCATCAGCCTCGGCGCCGCCTTTCATCTTTCGGTCTGCAGCTAACTGTCTGATGGTGTCTTCGAGCATAGCCTGTCGTTGGCGGTTACTTTCAACACGCATGTCATCAGCAGGTTTTTCAAAATATGAACCTCGGGCAGGTTTCTCAGCATTTGGTCTGGGAAGGCACAGGAAAGTAAGAAGAGAAGCCTAATGGTCAAATGCACTGTCTGCACAACCGTTATGCGAATGAAATGTGGGGATTTATAAAGAAACAAATGCATGGAAGAAAAACATCAGTTTTTATCTAATACATTCGAGTCTTCACACATTGACATTGGTTATGTGCCAAGACTCGAGGACTTTGGATGAAAAATGATGGAACCGTCCTGAAAAATTGCATTCAATTCAATCATTATTATTCAAACATACAATTTAAAATTCCTGTTCTCGTTTTTTTCTTCTGCAGCACCTCGACCCTGCAAAAGGAGGGGCCTTTGGCACCTGTTTCTAGCACGGATTTGCCCCCTGCCACTAGCATCACAGCAGTGTATTCGTACGAGTCATGCTGGTTCAAAAATAATTTTACCGATGGTCAAGCAATTTGAAAACAGCATTTGTGTATCATTTTATCAATAATGCCAACAGTATTTGTGTTGCAATTTGTTTGCAAATCTACAGCATGCAGCTAAATCCCGTTGGTCGCTGAGATTCCATCCCAAATCCACCTTCATTCTATTAGAATGGGGATTTGGTGCAATTTGACAGTCGAGTCACAAAAAAGAGAGAAGAGTAGAGATCCTTATTGTGGAAATCTTTCCTTGCAGACCAGGAATAAAAAATCACTGGATTGATTTCAACAATGTCGAAATGCAAATTCGATCTGAGTTTTTTCCTGTTTTTTATTGCACCAGAGGTTACCAACACCACCAGCTCGTGCAAAACAATGCCCCCACGAGTTTCATAATGATTTCTGAGAGAATTGTGCATGAGATGAAATGATGCTGGATCCATGCAGCCTGTACTGAATCTGGATTAAGCTCACAAATGCCTTAGTTTGTGACTGCTCTCGAAAGGTAAGATAAGACCTGACGTCTTATCCAACTGCTTTTTTCAGAAAAAAATGAATTATTGC
>JASGXE010016422.1:0-11600 GCA_030068105.1 Sinentomon sp. SZTP_YWyxl
ACCAGATCAACAAAAATACGCACTCTCTCTTCTCACCAAAAGTCTTCGAACATGGGAGTTACTCAGGCGCCATTTAGAATCAATGGCATGCGCCGCAAAAACATCATGACAACTTATCCCATCAAGACTGCCCAATGCAGAACTGATAACGGTCTTGCTATGCATGCCCCAATAAGTAAAACAAGCCGTTACTTCAACTCTTTTTCCCTCGGACTATCAGGGATTGGAACAATCTCCCCTCCTCATCTCAACTGGTCTCGCGAGCCATTGTTTCCCTTTGCGCCGCACCAATTCTGCACTTTTGATTTCATTGGCATTTTAAAACTTTGTTTTTACCCTGTTTTACCTTGTTTTACCCTGTTTGACCTTCTGTCACCAGAACTGTTTGTGACAGTATTATCTGAATAATAATAATAAGAATAATAAATAACTCATGTAAGACGTTAAGTTGCCCCAAGCCCCAAGCTCTGTTGAAATTACCATGCGCCGCAAAAACATCACGACAATCATGTAAGACGTTAAGTTGCTCCAAGCTCTGTTGAAATTAGATATGGTCCCTGTATCAACTAGTGCTTAACATTTCTCCCATATTCATAGACTTTTGGTAAACTCCGCATGAATATGTGCCTGTCGGAAATTGTGCACAATAATTCAATCATGGCAGGTCTACGCAAGTGGATCACATTTTTGCCATGTTTAACAAAAATTCAGGGCTCCGAAGTCTGAACCATGACCCGTGTTGAAGTTTGACTGTGCAGGATTGCCATGTAGGGACATTGCACGAGATTTAAAGAATTTTATTGTTAGATATAAAACAGAACAATGATTATAGCGATCATGCGGTATGCCAATGATTATAATAACGGATAGGTAAGATTACAGCAAGCGGTTTCAAGATACGCTTTTGAAACAGTAAACAGGGTTAGATGTGCAATCTGCAAGTCAAATTATCCGAGCATTTTGTAGACGTTATAGATAGTTCTTAATTTAAGTACCTAGAGTGTGAACTTACGTCCTCTTCACTGTTGGAATGTGAGGAAGTGTCAGCGAACAAGTGTCAGAACCTTTGGTTGTCATTGTTCAACTGCTGCTTCAAACAAATCAATCTGAGAGAGGGAGAGAGAGAAAACGAGGAATTTGCACTCAACAAAAACAGAAGTAGGTACCTCTGCGACACTGGAATATTGTATGGAAGTAAAGGGACAGGGTGGACCAGAAAAATTAGACCTTTTACATTATTGTTTCCGATGGGGTCAAATCGTGAGTTCCTTAATATCGAAATTTTGTGAACAAGATCGCCCCTCATGCACAGCTAATAAAAGAAAAATATTTCTGCCGCTTTTGGCTCTTCATATAGTTCGCAAACAAATTTTTTTTCGAACGCGACATTTCACCTCAACAGAAACTAAATGTTGGGTAAAGTACCTACCTCTTTTTCTCCCACCCTGACTCACCATTTACGTATACCTTAAATGCTCTGCGTAGCGTTTTATCTAACTATCCTGTGGTGTGCTAGAGGTGCGTCTTCTGAATTGGCTGTTGCAAAACGCTCTGAGCACGCAAGGTGAAATGGTAAACTTGACAAAGAAAAAAGCTGGATTTTCAACTTCTTCCCACAATTTGCAAATGAATCAAAATTCAGGCCAGATATCTCGCTATAGGGAGATTACGCCAGCATTCTCCGCACATGGGAGAAATGTTAAAGGCCTTGACTTATTCAGGCCGTCGAATTTTACGGGGCCTCACAAAAAATGTCTTGATTTTTTGCGGCGCATGCGATGCCAGATTGATACTAAAGTGGCGCCAGAGTTAGAAATAATCTCCAAATATTATGTACACATCATTTTCTCTAGAAGTGTACGGAAGCTCTATCTGTTTCCCGTGCACAAGTTCGGCTATTCTTTTGTTGGATGAAAATTTACACTGCATATGCCGAGGCTCTTCAAACACAAACAGATCGTGTTTTTGCTTGAAAACTACCAATTTTCCATCTTTTTCAAACCGATTTTTTTTTTTTCAAATGTTTCCATTTGGTTTTGAGACAAACCTGAGTTTGTTCCTCTTTTTTACATTTCAGTTTTTCATATTTTTGCTGCATAAGGCTGCCAGTCTCAATTTGAAACTGTCAGAAAAAATTGTTTTTTTCATTTGTAATGAAGTGCGCCTAATTCGAAACGAAAGAAAAAAATTCTTCGTAAATATTGTCAAAAAGCGCTCGTAGATATTGTCAAACCGGCTTTCTCGCATTCCATTCTTTGCACCTGTTTATTTCTCCATCTGAATCGAATATCGGTGAGAGTCAATGTCCACCTACGCATACGATTTCCATGTCCGCCTCCATCCCGTCAGAAAAAAACTTTGCATTGGAAATCATAGAGGCGTACTGCGAATGGAAAATAATTTTCCTGGAATGGGTGGGATTCAAGAGGCGCACGGCACATGGACGGATTTTGGAATTGGCATGATGCATTTGTCAAAATTAAAATACTCGTCGTTGAAGTAGCGTGCATTATTGCGGCGCTTGCAGATCACAGCGCGAACCTGACCGCCATATAATATTAATAACGCGAACCCTCTTTTGGAGGGCACAGGCACCTATTCCATGATGAGTGAGCCATCAGGCACTTTGCCTAACTACCTTTTTGGATTACCTTTGTCTAAAAAGGTGGTTTCATTTCCCTGTCAACGAACATTTCCTCTCAACGATCATCCCAAAAAGAAAAATTATAAAGACTTTTTACCATCGCTTCAATGCAATTTTGTGGCCTTTCACTGGGATGCATATGTCACTAGTCCACAGACCAATGAAGTTTTTAGCAAGGCTTTTTGCTGATTCAAAGTTTCATTCTTCATGGTTCTCTCCATTTCATGCGGTTTTACCTGACGTCTTGCTTGGAAATCTTTGGGACAAAGCAATCCTTACAATCAGGGTTGATTACAATCTCTGTTGGGGTTACAGCAGTTGCGTTTGAATGGTCTCCAAAAGTGCTTGCACGTTCAGACGTCTCGCATGGAAATCTTACATTCCAATGCACGGTTTGTAATTGTAATTGTTCTTTGTTTACGATATAAATGCAAACATGACACAACGTGAATGGGAAATCAAAAAAGAGATCAGCAATAATTTACAGGCAAACATTTACAAAATAAATTAATCAAGCATGCACAGACTGTGTGACCGAGCCCTTAAAATTTTTGAGGATCAGTGAGTCATTGGGGAGGGAATTCCACTCCCGAATTGTTCTGGGAAAGAAGGATTTAAAATGCGTATTGAGCTTCAAAATGCGTACAGTAAATTTGTATGGATGAGAACGACTGTTAGTGAAAGGGTTGGCTTGTATTTCGTCTGGCAGAGGAAGAAGCAGCGAACCCCTAAGAATCTTTTTAAGTGTAAAAGCCGTCTCATCGATCTCCTCTGTTTGGAGAGGCAAAAGACCTAATTCGTTAAGCTACTTGTAACACTGGATGTGTACCCATAATCATTCATAATGAACCTAGCTGCACTTCTCGTACTTTTTCGAGAGCTTCAATGTGGCTCACCAAAAAGGGGTCCCATGCACAGCTAGCATATTCAAGAATCGGGGTACTGACACTTTGTAAGCCATTAGCTTGACACTTTTTTTGCATGAGAGAGGTTGCGAGAATTGCCCCCAAAGCTGTTTTGGCTTTATTACAACCTTACTAATTGCTCATTCCAATTCAGAGTCCTTGAGAGTGTGACCCCCAAGTATTTAAATGAGGACACGCGAGGTATCGGCACCCCGTACAGCAAGTACAGACGATTAGGTAAATTGTTGCCATCAGGTCTGAGGGTTCTGATAAATGTCATTGAGGCACATTTTTCCACATTAATCTTCATTTTCCAATCGTTACACCAGTTCTGAATTTTAGAAAGGTCTGTCTGTAAAACTACCTGGGACTCATGGTCAAGATAAGGCAAGTAAATCACTAAATCGTCGGCAAATAGCCGAGATACACAACTTAAACCATTCAAAATGTCATTAATGAAAAGAAGGAAGAGCAGTGGACCAAGCGAACTACCTTGAGGCACTCCCGATGACAAAACTAAGGCAACGTGATTCTAATACTTATAAGTGCCGTAACTCTCATTGCCCATCCCCGCCCACCGAGCGCCAATTTTCGCTCTTTTCCTTTCTCTGCCGTCGCGTCAAGAGGCCGGTTTTCCTGGCTCTGGTTGATTTGTGCGTCGCTGTGCATCGGCAACGAACTGTTTAATTTCTCTGGATCCAAATGACGGATTTTGATGATATCTTTTGTGTTGGAAAGCTGAAAATTAGACCTTTTCAGCGCTATAAAATTATCCCGAACTTTTCACGGGCAAAACTGAAAGTCATGTGGGGAAAAAATATGTTCAAATTTTGATTTGATAAAATTTTGCGTTCTTGCCTAATACTTTCAATGATTGCGCGATTTTTTCCGCTATAACATGGTTTTGATCTGCGGAAGAGTTGTAGAGGAAGCCCTCAGCTATCCACAACACCAAAATCATTGCATTTGAAACCGTTGACTCTTTTTTTTTTAAGAGAGAACGCGACGCGGAAGAATTCATTTTATTTTCTGCACAAAAATAAGCGGGGATGAGGCCGCGTCTCCCTTAAGGCCGCGATTTTTCCCGTGGTAACATGGTTTCGAGCTGTGGAGAGTTTAGAGGAAGCTTTCAGCTTTCCAAAAATACCAAAATCATTGAATTAAACATTATTTGACCATTTTATGGAGAAGAAACACGACATGGAAGCATTTTTGTTTTCGACGCAACGAAAAAATAATGCTTCCATGTCGCGTTTTTTCTTCATAAAATGACAATCAAATTCAATGATTTTGGTATTTTTGGAAAGCTGAAAGCTTCCTCTACAACTCTTCCTAGGTCAATACCATGTTACAGCGGAAAAAATCGCGCAATCCTTGAAAATGTGAGGCAGGAACCCGGAATTTTACCACATCTTAACTTGGACAATTTGTATATCTCCAATATTTCAGCATTTTCCAGCGAAAAATTCGGGGCTGTTACACACGTCCAAAATCGCACATTTTTCTGCTTTCCAGAACAAAAAATTCTGTCAAAATCCGTGAAACGGTTCCAGAGAAATTTAACATTCCGTGGGTGACAACCCGCGACCGCCGTATAGTCGCAATGCATTTTACTTGTCGCAGCAGGCCACCGAGCGACATCCGCGCCTCTTGCGGACAAATAAAAACTGGCGACACCCAAAGCGACGAATTACGCCACTTACTGAGTATTAAAATCACGTTGACTAAGGCTTCATCGGATAGAGTACCATCAACCGAAACAAAGGCACGTCTATTGGTAAGATAGGATTCCAAAAGCGAGATCAAGGGAACAGGTACATCTGCGATACTCAGCTTTCTTAAGAGAAGTTTGTGATCAACTCTATCAAATGCCTTTCAAAGTCAATAAAAACAGCATCCATCTGCTCTCTTCTCTCAAGGCTACGAGAAATATCATGGCAAAATCCAATGAGCTGAGTTTCACAAGATTTTTTGCTCTGGTTTGACAGCAATCCCTGCTGAAGGGTTGCAGTCTCAGTTGAATGGGATCCAAAGGTACTTGCTCTGCACTATCAGGACCATCGTGGAAGAAAAAAAAACAAAACATTTGTGCAATCATATGGCCAGTGAATAAGCCCAATTAAACATGTCCAGTCATGATTTCGCTTTTTCCATCACAAAATTCGCCATATGCTATGCTATTCTTGTAGACAAAATAAGCCTTTGTGGCTTGTTGGTAGCTCGATCAATGAAGCGGCGTTTGTATTTTTTTTTTTTTTTTTTTCATCGCATTGTTTTCAGTGGAATGTACGGAGTGGTACGGACAAGTTCGTATTCTTGAACCTCAGTGGAAAAGCGACACAAAAGTCTGATGTGGGGCCAGCGCGCCATGCTGCTTCTCTGTATAATGGCGGCGTAATTATGTACTCATAACACATGCAAAAAATTGTGACTGCTCAGATTTAATCCATGCTGCAGATCTTAAAAACCCTCTTTAACAAGCGAGATCAAAATATGACACCTGTAAGAAAGCTTTCTTGAAATCTGACGCTTTAATTTCTGCCGCCTGCATAAGAATAAAAAAAAGTTTCGGAGGCAGCAGTTAAATAGGAAAAGCGCATGCATGCGTGCATTAATTCCGCCACTACATAGAAGAACGGCCTATATATGCACTGAAAATAAAATAGTGTAATTTTACACTTTTTATCCACCCAGTAACATATTTGGGGTGTAAACAGTGCCCAAAGGTGATGCTGGATGGATAAAATAATGGAAAATTACACTCTTTTATTTTCAGTGTATAGGTATACTATGGTAAGGAACAGCAGCACAATTTAGTCCCCAATTCGTGTTGGTTGTTGGTCCATATACAGGGTGTTTAGTAAATGGCTCCCGTAAACCGGTTTTTCGGAATGTCCTGATTCCCCTGAGTAGAAATGATAGATGGAAGAAATTTGCTACGACCCGCTATTTCCAAGATATGGACCCTCAAAGGTCCCAAAATGAACTTTTTGGGGAAGCTCTGGGGCTGTTGCTTTTGCGTATAAAGGTCCCATCTTTTGAGAGTGGGTTCTTCATGAGAAATACTAAAGAAAAAATTCAGTAGTCGAATTCGGTGCGGTGCCCCAATTTGCTGATATGAACTCCCAAAAAATCACTCTAGGAAATGTACGGAATTTCAGTTGGGCTGTTTTTCAATTTGGGCTGATTTCAATGATTTGGTAGCTATGCGACTGAAATGTGTTTGCCTGGCAAGAACATGAACCCCCCTCGCGGAAAATGCCAGCTGGCCAATAAAAGCTAGGGTAAACGTTTTTTATCCACCCCAACAAGTGGCAGTAAAATCCACGAAATAAGCTAATTTAGGGAGCTCTCTTTCAGTTGCAGAAATGCCGTTGTGTCCCCATTTTATTTGCCAAACACCAATGGCCGAATGTGGCAGCTCATGTTCATGCCAGGCTGACACATTTCAGTCGCCAAGCAATAAATCACTGAAATTAGCCCAAGTTGAAAAACAGCCCAACTGAAATTTCCGTGCATTTATTAGAGTGATTTTTTGGGACTTCATATCAGCAAATTGGGGCACTGGACCACATTTGACCACTGAATCTTTTCTTTAGTATTTCTCAAGAAGAACCCACTTTCAAAAGATGGGACCTTTATGGGCAAAAGCAACAGCCCCAGAGCGTCCCCAAAAAGTTCAATTTGGAAACTTTGAGGCTCCATATCTTGGAAATGGGGGGTCGTAGCAAAATACGTCCCTCTATCATTTCTACTCAGGGGAATCAGGACATTCCGAAAAACTGGTTTAGGGAGCCATTTACTAAACACCCTGTATGGACCATGGTTGTTGGTCCATATATGGTTCATATGTTGTTGTCCATATATGGTCCAACGTTAGTTGTTGGTCCATATATGGTCCATATATGGACACATAATGATCTATTTTACTTGTCCTCCCGGGTAGCAGAGACACGTGGCAGGAACGTTCCGCCGGAACATGCAAACATTTGACTGTGCCACGTGGCTGCCATTTGGATATGATCGGTGTGGCGCATCGATGCTGGCCACTATAGCAGGAATGTGGCTTTCTGCAGTGGCAGCGATGTGTTTTTCCACCTTGGTGGGGACATGGAATGCTCCCGTGGCGTGAATGCTATTTTCCACCGTGGAGCGAGACAAACCGCCGTGGCAATCACGTTCCTGTCACGGTGGTATGCTACGTTCCTGCCACGGTGGAGAAACACATCGCTGCCATGTGGGAACGCCATGTTCCTGCTACAGTGGCCAGCACCGTGGTGCCACACCGACCATATCCAAATGGTAGCCACCTGGCACAGACAAGTGTTTGCCATGTTCCGGCGGAACGTTCCTGCCACGTTCCCCTGCTACCTGGGCTATAGGTCTAGTAAAATAGATCATTATCAATTGCGAAGAGGTGTTAAAAAGGAAATAACAACAAGAAGATTGTAACAATAGGATTTTCAAAATGAGTATAACTTTACTCACCTGTTAGCAATAGAGGTTACGCAAACTGTACCTAAATTCAATTCAGCAGACAGCAAGAGCTGAACCAAATCAGGCGAATGCTCACAACATCACCACCCTTTCCGAATACGAAGAGTGTATTGTTGATCCTAATCGCCATTTTCCTAAATTTTCCAAAAGAACATTCGATTGATAAGAAATGAAACTTCTACGTCAGCCCTCTCTCTATCAGTGGGGGATTTTCGCTAACTCCAGGTTACGGGGCAAATGGCCGCTAACGCATATGGTAAAAATATGTGCGCCACAACCAGGAGTTAGCGTATTGATCGTCATAATGGGCAACGTTTTAAATAACAGATGTGCCAAGAAAGGTTTTACGAAGCCGATGTGGAAAAACGTTGACCCTTGCGTCAGGCCTGCATTGCGGATTGCATCGAAGTCGGCACGAGAGATCAGTTATTTGCTGCGTCAACACACTTTCTGCGACGCCGTGACCATACTGGAGGGTATGTTGGCAGAGTTTTCGTTACAAGCAAGTAAACAGCGGGTCGCTCGCATGTCCACTAAAAATTATATTTCGCTTGAACACACTGATAGATTTTGATGGACCTTTTTTATTTTGGAAAGCTGAAAAAGAGGAAATTTTACGCATACATACACAACAAAACCAAACTTTTCGCGGGCGCAATTTTCTCAATGTTTTCAATTTTTCAAGTTTTCAATTTTTTTATTTCTCTCAATTTTTCGATTTTTCAAAATCGTGCATTTTTGCGCTGTTGTATAGTGAAAGGGTTTTAGAGGATGCTTTCACGTTTCGATGAACACCGAAAATAAAGCATTTTAGAGTTATTTAGTCGTAAAACTCATTTTATTACCTAAAATCCCGTTGCACTTAGTGACTTTTTGTTTCCTCTGGCAAAAAATTGCCAAACAAGAGCCTCCTTTGACTCCATTTGTTTCTGGATTTCGTCCTCTTTCATTGGTTGTGTCCTATTGCTGGGAATTTTTGAGCAATTTCTCTTCATTTTTGGCTTTTTGGCTCATTTGTTCTGACCAATGGATGAAGCCCAACGAACTCAAATTCAAATTCAAATTTAATTACGTTTAATTTGCATTTCAGAAGTGCAAATATACAATCATGTCAGATGTTCATGCATGTCAGTAAAAATGAAAATCAAAAAAATGCAAATGCACAATCTCCAAGACACTGAAAAAAAATAAAATAAAGAACAACAGGGAAACGATATTGAAGACAAAATTCAAAAGTGAAGCGCTTCCTGGGCTGCGCTTGCATTTATTGCGGGGTCTCAATCAAAACCGGACAGAATCTATCAAAGAAGAGCTGCTCGTGGAAGAGCGTTCCACGACTTAAGAGCTCGCGGAAAAAAAAAAGATACGCGTTGATCTTAAATCAGAGGGATTTTGAATTGGATGGAGTGAATTGAGCACTTTACGTTAAAATCCGAAAAGAAGATCTCAGGCACGTGCATGTGGGTGTGGCCTTTAAAGATCTTTGTGAGAAATGACAAGATTGCAGACACGCTCGAGGTCTGCCGAAAGTCATTTACTGTCAAGCGATCAGCAGAGCGCTGGACCTTCTCCAGCGCATTTGCATGCCAAGCAAGATAAGGATTCCAGACCACGGAGGTGTATTCAAGTAAAGGAAGTACTGTGGCCTTGAAAGCTTTATGTTTGGAGTCATTATCTGCATGGGTCAAATTTCTGCGTAAAGCACCCAGGGAATATCTTGCTTTATTTACAGTCGAGTTAATATGTTTATCCCATTTTAGGTTTTCTTGCAAAATTACACCTAAATAAAGATGATAAGTAAGGGACAATTTCGCAGTTAATTCTGATAGGGAATGGAGCAGTTTTCATATAGGATAGCCTAAAATTCATCACTGCACATTTAGAAAAATTAATAACCATTCTCGAGTTGACACACCATTCAGTTATTCGATCTAGATTTTGTTGAAGCACTAAAGAGTCAGCTTCAGATGATATCGTAAAAACAAAACAACATCATCGGCGTAGAGCCTAATTCCACAAGTGATGTGTTCAAGAATATCGTTTATAAAGAGAACAAAGAGAAGAGGACCCAGGGCACTACCCTCGGGCACTGCTGAGACAAGGCTGAGGACGCTGCTAGATGAAGACTGGCCGAAAATATAACGTTTGCACTCCTGTTGGTCAAGTGAGACTTGATCAGTTCCAACAGAAATGGCAGAAAAGACTGTTTTTGCGGAGTCAAAATCAGCAGTGAATGATCAACATCGTGGAAAGCTTTTGTCAGGTCAATAAACACAGCGGATATAGAGATTCTTTTCTCAAAGTGGGATAAGATGTGAAAGACCAGCTCAGTCAATTGGGTTTCACATGACTTAAAATTTCGAAAATCGTGCTGTCTGGGATGAATAATATCATGAGTTTCAACAGAAATCAGAAATCAAATTGTAAAATAATTTCTCAAATAATTTACAAAATTATCTCAAAAATAATTTTATTCCCCCGAACTAAAGTCGTCAACGAGTTTCTGTATAACTCGTTGATGAAGCCACTGAGCATTTTTGAGCGTTCTTTGTGACCATGTGCTCTGCGCTACCATCATGAGGTGCGATTAAAATTACAAAAAAAATACGATTAAAATTAGTGTCTATTTCTGGTTGCAGAGACGTTAACCTAAGATTACTTTATGCGAAGGCCAGTTTTTTGCAACCGACTCAACAATTTCATGACACGGCCCAGAAGCACCCACGTTATATCTAAAAATTAAAAATCTGCTGACGAAACAGAGTCCCCAGCAGTCAGCACGATTTCAACGGATGACCCTCACCGTCCTGTTAAATGAACGGCCTTTCAATCGTCCAAAAAGCCTCAAAGAAACATCCGAAAAGTGATGGGATATTTCAAAGTTAGAAGAAACAAAAAGCAGGAAAACGCATGATGCGATCCGGTTGACGCAATCTGGCGTGGCTGGCAGTCCCCTCAGAGTGAGAAACACCCACAAGTTAAGGTCTCCGGGACTTTTCAAACGAAGTTGGCCTGTCCCAACATCCAGACACATGGGCGGTCCAATGCGCGGAACCATTTCTGCCAGAGCAATTTCAATTTGGCGAATGTGGCGCATTGTACATACAAAAGATCAATAACCCTTCATGCGAGCCCAACCTGATGAAGACAAAAAGTGCAACGAATCTTGAGCGAACATCCGAAGCACGTCTTTCTGAAGCCAAATGGGAACAACGTGCGGGTAATGAGATTTGTGTGGAAAACAGCTGTGAAGAGAACGTCATTATCCCGTGCAGTTTGTACAACCTGGCAAAACTCAACTCGCATGATACAAGGTCGTCCAGTCAATCGTTAAGCAAATCAGGCCGACAACGGGTAAAACGGCTCAAGAAAACACAAATCCCTGCAGAGCTGGAAGGTGGATTTCTCTACTGATCAACGATTGAACCAATGCAAGTCGTCTGCAAACAATCGAATTGATATTATCTCACAGTGAGGTTTTTCACATAAATAATAAATTGGAGAGGCCCCAGAATACTGCCTTGGGGCACTCCAAAAGTAACAGGCAAAGCGTC
>JASGXE010016423.1:0-10850 GCA_030068105.1 Sinentomon sp. SZTP_YWyxl
ACTTGCACTCTCTGTTAGAGGCCCCTCATTATTACTCTCGGCAAGATCACGATTTCAAAATTCGCCTTTGGAACTTTAGCAAAGATGTTGGCAAATTTTCTTTTTTGGGACGCACCATCACTCAGTGGAACTCACTTCCCAGGGATGTGTTTGCAAACCCGCTAAACTTGGCCACTTTTCAATCTCGATTGGAATCTTTGCAAGAGTCATAGAATTTCCGTTCTCTTTCTTATTCATGCCTTTTTACATTTTTTAACTTTTGCCTATGTAATTGCATTGCCTGAAAGAATTGCATAAATGTTATTGTCGTATTTTTGATAGGAGATAACTCCGAAAAAATATAATTGAAATTGAAGAAAATTCCGCTAACTTCAACCGAACAGAAAAAATGCCGCACGGTACAAAAACTGGGTCTTGCATCGTTTAGATGCTACAACACCAGAGTCGATTGGGCAGTCGACTCTTAAGAGCAAGTGAAACACAATAGGTTAACAAGAGCAATAAGTGATGTGCGGAAAATGCTACATGATTCCTCAGACCGTAATTGTTTATTGACAGCATTCATACATTTTTTCCAAATGCAACAGCCTGACAATGCAGTTCAAATGCTTTCTCAGATTGGGTTGCCAGCTGCTGACCCATGCTCCACTAGGTGAAGGACATATTCAGAGATGTAGACATATTGATTTTGGGAAAGTTAAAATGTACGGGCTTATCATGGTAAACTTTGATGACGTACTCCTTGTTCGATATGAAACGGTAAAGCTTTGTAATTAGCACCCGCACTTTCAACTATATACAGTAAGCGCCGTAAGTTTCCCGTCATATGGACCCTCATGTTTTGTGCATTCTGCCATCTCGTAGCTGTGGATCATACATCGTGACTGGATATTTGGATTCGGAATCTCGAGCAGCCGTTTCTTCGGCCACCTCCTCCGAGCTATTGTGATGGTCTCGTTGGTGTGCCTCATGCCGCCGCCATGCTGCGACCAAAATCACCATTTTCAGAACGAACGCCAACCCCGAACACCCTGCCTTCACTCTGGCTGATCAGCACAAACGGGAGGATGGCCAACTTGACGCACTAAGTGTCAATTTCACAGCCAAGGTGCGAGAAAACACGCAAACCCAATTCGTCCATTTGACATGAGACTTGTGGCGCATACGATATTGTAACTTCCGAGACGGAATTTTCGTCCCTCGATAATGCTACCTCGTTGGTCCACAATCTATCCCATGCATGCAAAGTAGGAGAGCGGCTGAATATTACAAGTCCATATTCACAGTAAGAATGTTAAGCTCTCGTTCTACACGCTTTCAACTTCTCTTGTCCCCTCTTTTAGCTCGGCAAGTTCTTTTAGATAGACGGATTTCAGTAAATCCCTTAAGATAAAAAATAATGATGAAATTAATCTTGTCATGCATTTTTCCCACTAAACTGTCACCTCCAGAACTTTCTTTAGAGTTTTCAGATTTAGATCTCGATAAAAGGAGGATCTTTAATTTCTGCAGCATTTTGTTTTTGCTAAAATCTGAACAAGTCCAATTATACTTACCTGTATGGGAGAGGCAAAAGCGTTGCCATTGCACACACGTGAAATCATGGCAAGACGCTATAGCCCTTCTGGTGGTAATTAATCTTATCCCATCCCATCAAATTCCAGCTGTCCTGTCAACAGATAGCACATCAGAAATTACCGACAAGACAAAGAAAATCAAGGAACAGATTCTCAACGCCCTGACCACTAACAACGGATATGATAATTTTGCGACGGCTATAAGAGATAGACTCCCTACAACAAGCGCTGCAGCCATGATGCTTGTTGAAGGAGAAGACTACTTGAAGATGGCCAACGCAAAATTCTTTGACGCCACCCTTTCTAAAATGGTGATCATTTATGAAGAAACATATGGAAAAGTTAGAAAGGGTTAGATAAGTTTGTTAAAAATTTGAGGAGCTAACTTCCATTTGTGGACACGACCGCGAGACTGCCGATACTACCGTCCATTTGCGTCACATGGCCTCTCAATGCACAACTCAACTGCCGGAGTCAGATTTTTGAGTTCACTGGGGGAACAATGTCGTTTCCAGTGTTGTAGCACCCGAGACTTTTAGGTTTTCTATCATTCATTTAAGCAACGGACCTGGGTAAAAGTGGAAATGTTACGATTTGTCGATGTTATACGAAATGTCGATTTGGCGTGAAGATGTTGTTCAGGTATTTAACCCAACATTTCAAACGACATTGAATATTTGGTTTTCACTACAATCGCGCGTTTTTCGCCATGCCAGATTCCGTCCGAGAGAGCTGGCCCTGAAGACTATGTCCATTTCTCCGCTGTCATCTCTATTTTGACGAGATAAACATACCCCAGAACAAGCAGATTGCATCCGGATGAGATAATAACCTGTACAAATAGATGACCTGTGTTTCGTTTCAGCAGAGACCACATTCAACTAGCAAAATACAGGCCCGCGTCGAACGCCTCCAATTTTATGTTTTCACCCGCTTTCGAGTGTAAACATCATCGCATCTCTGCAATTTAAAAGATTTCACCAAATTTTTGAGAGCAAATGTTCGTTAGATTTTTTTTTTTTGAAAAGTGCCCAAATGGTGGCGTCCTTGATTCTGTTCGACCTATCGACATAAACTGACAGTTTCATTCAATGGTCCGACATATTTGAGTCATGTCCATTCTGTCTGCATTTGCAATACTCGTAGATTACATACACAAACAGGTCCATTAAAGGAATAATTTCGACTGACGAAACCCAACTGATGCAGAGTGGAGAAACCAAAAAGCGTGCAAAGAAAAGCCACACGGTTGGCCACCAAAAATGTAACCAAGAAGTTAGCTGTATATCCACACGTTGCTGGCAATCCCCCAGTAGTTAGCTGCAAGCCGGAAAGTTGATGATTTTGTTGCAAACCAATAAAACGATGACGGCCTTCGAGAATTAAAAAATACTGTCAAAAAACCCCATTCCAGCGAAGATTGAGCCGCGAAAATGTGTCATTTTATTCATTTCTTCCGGGGACGATAAGGGAATGGAACTCTTTGCCGGAGCATACCAGTACCTTCGATGGCTGCTGCAACTCACGTGATTTGAAAAAACGTGTCAACACTTCAATTCCACTAGCATCCTCTCTGTCTCGCGAAATGATGACAACTCCTTCCAACTTCATAGTGTGCTGTTTTTCCAATACTGTTTACTCTTATGGGGCTATTGTAGTTGACTTGATTGTAGTTGATATGATTTACTTCATATTTCTTTCTACAGTTGGTTGTTTGGCTCGTTCACCAGTCTATGTACCTATCACCCCTTTTCTCCTCCATCACGTTGCATTGTATTGCTCATTTTGGTTGTAAATTATGATGTATCATAATAACCCTGTGTCTACAGGATTGGAGGAGCAAGTCATTTCGAGAGACACCTTGGAGCAGGTGATGGATCAGGTGATGTATCCGATGCGGAACACGCGCAGAGCTCTACTCTTTAACAGCCAACTCAGTGAGAAGCAGCGCAACAACCTGTTGCCTCGAGCTGGATTTTTCGACAGCGATGGAAATTGGAAACAGTATAACACTTCGGATGACCAGCGAGATTTTGATGAAACAATTGTGGCCTTGGAAAAGTTTGCAAAGGAGCTGGAATGGAACAGAAGAAGTGAGCAAATAGTTGTTGGATCGTATTAATCGTGGAATATTTGCCGGCGGAAGGCCACGTTCACTGACTTATTCATGTTGACCAACAAAGAACAAGCCCATGACGAAAAACGCTATTCTTTCTATGTTGCACAATCGAAGCATAATAGTACTGCTGAATAAACTACACCGTATGCTATCGATTCACGTGCAGTCTTTATTTAAGTCTCAGCGTTTCACAGTTATAGTTTAAAAAGCATCGACATTGAGTGTCCATATATTCCGGAGTTGTTCTCTTTATTATTAAGAACCTAATCGTTTTATACTCGTAAACGTGCAGACAATCGTATATTAGTGTTCTATTTCACGGTGAAATGCTGCGGGATTCCTCCTAACTCATTTCAACGACGGATGTGATGGACTTCGCCGTGTGTCGGCAAGCAGTTAGCTGTCGTTAACTTCTTCCATCAGCTTGCAACAAGCTAGTTTTTGCTTAAGCTGCCGAAAAAAGGGCGGTTGATCCCCGAATTTCACCAGAACTTTCCCATGAAATAGGGTCAACAGAACGCACGAGAATCTGGACAATGTTTGGCAAACACATAGCTGAGACTCTTAAAATTGCAGCAGCAATGTTAGGTAGCTTAATAAGCTTTCCGTCAAGTCAAACATGGTGTAGGTGGTTATTATACTCGTATACTCCCGCATTTGCGAAAACAGAAAAGATCCAGAACCTTTACATTCTATGCAACGCAAAGTGCCTTGTAAGGAGCCACAGAAATCAAATTGAATGGTGCTAGTGGATAAACTACGGCGACCATTAAATATCTATCACGGGATCAAAATCATTCACCTACACTTTACTTACGAGTATGTTTTTATTTTCCACAAACCAAATTAACCGTAAACAGGCTGTTTCGATTTTATTGCGAAGATAACTGATGGCAATTTGGCTCGAGGTATAAGCCAATGTTTCGGCGATCTATCCTCTGATAGCGAAGGTTGCAGAATTTACAGGGAGTTACCAGCACGTTACAAGAAATTCCTGTCCCCAACGGCCGCATTCCTCTATGACCCAAAAGGTCAAAACTCGCTGGCTGCGGCTGTGAATGAGCTCAAACTCATGGGAGACACATTGAGATCGTTTGGTAAGCAGTTAAAATCTACAAATATCACAATTAGATGGGCGAAAATACCTTTTTGAATATAGCGGGATGTGATCCTGCTGTACGCTGGCTTGTTCCACCATGCCCATACAATACAGATAGTGTAGATTGCTACACAATATACAGGGTGTGGCAAAAGTAACCGAACACCCGCATAACAAATATTCAACAGCCGCCAGGAGTTGTGGCATACCAGAGCCTCTCAGCCCATAAACAGTGGCACATTGGGGTGGGTTTCCGTGTCTATGTTAACGGTTATCTTATGACTGGTTCTGGCATTTGGCAGGTGCTTAAATAGAGGCTGTTGGTATTGCGTTGTTTGTGAGGCTGGGTTGGTGTCTGATACAGGTTGGGTTATGTTAACCTAACCTAACTTGGCTAAACCAAGCCCAACCTAACCTAAACTGACCAACCTAGCTTACTCATAATGATTGGCAAGCCTTATTACTGGGCAGAACAACACCACCATCTCGTTTAGCGAAACCAGAAGAGACACGTTAAAGTCTTTGATCTCTCTGGTCGGTTGCGGTTTGTTATCGTAATAAGGAAGCACATCCCAAGGCGTTTCTGGGCTGACAGGCACCGCCGTGCCACAAGTCAGGGCACCTGCGGACATGAGAGATTTAGGTGTTCGGTTACTTTTGCCACACACTGTAGATACCCAACAATACAGATGGCCATACAATGTACAGGTATCATACAGAAAGGCGCCCATTCGGATAGGAGACAATCATGATATCTAATATAGGCTAATTTCAGAACAAAAATAACTATGGAAAGAACATTTGGAGATTTGTTAACATTTGTACAACAACAAAAATTGAGGGAATCAGAAAATTTGGCAAGCCGATAGATGTGTCGGGACCTACATATTGAAACACAATTCTCTATACATGAATACCATATAGAATTACGTATTCGTTGCTGTGAATCAAATGAATCAAAGCGGATAACATTTTCCCAGTAGCAACAGTTTTGCAAGTTGCCGGAATGGCATTTACTCGAACAACGAATTTCGAGTTAAACGCGTTATACGGGGGGACAATGCACAACGCGGAGGACAAAGTTTGAGCAGGAGTGACATAGGACAATCGACCACGACTTAGCCTGCAAACTGTAAACAAGTAGCAAACTGATTCAGTCACTCAGAGAGATATACTTACACTCATACTGCATATGTATACTACACGTATACAATTTCGATAAACATCGACCAAATATGCCACACTCTAGCTGAAGCGCATAGGCCGAAGCTGAAATCTAGCGAAATAATTTATAATAAATAAAAATTTATAAATTGAAACTCAACGATTCAATTGCGTGGCATGAACTTCAACTAATTTGCTGGTGAGACGAGTCTTTCTTTCATATTTTCTTCGATGTCACAGTTTTCTCATTTGGGACAAAATATTGCAACCGCCACTGCGGCTTTAACTTTAAAATCTTTTGAACAGATAACATCGAGGTCATTACTCGTATGTGGTACTATACATTATTTCAAACTGAACTAGCAAACTTCTAATTTCTGTTTATTGTCTATGGTCTCGCTCTTCTTCATAAATATCTGGCCTGGAATGCAACTGTGATCCCTCAATTCTCAAGAATTTTTCAGTCTTTAAAGTTTGAGGATCTCGATATCTCCTTTAGCAACGCTTTCTTCAGCCGGATGAAAGCGTTAATATCTAAGCATACCTTTGTAGCTGGGATTCTGAAAGTGTTGTGTGTGATGACCTGGGGGCCGTCAGGTAGTTATAACCTGTCGTCTGCAAGCTTGCCAAAATAAAGATTATCCGTGTAAAAACGGCAATACTGCACCGCAAATTTCTGTGTGATGAACTCGCACGTAATCCGGTTTAGATTATCAAGGCATCCAACTTGCCATGAGTTCTGGTATCCAACATCATCACAGAATCTAAAAAATTGTACTCCTTCACTCTTTTCAATCGCAGATGGAAAAAAATGGCAGGACAACAAACCATACCTGGTTTGCATATCTGAAGACATCGCCAGAAGTGGTAAGAGTTTCGAAGAGCACAAATTGTCACAATTCGCACGTTTGTCGAAAGAGGAGTTCGACGAGCTCGGCGTTGATAATCTGGACTTATCTGATCCTGCTACGATGTCTATTCGGCGGAAGAACGCAGTTACGAAGTTGATTACGGCTTTTGAAACTCTGGATGAATGTGAAGGTAATAAAGTTCGGTTCAAGTAGCCGATCGAGTTTACCCGAGATGCATATATCCAGATTGTTTTACAGATCCAATCTCCAAGGGTTGTTGCGAAAAACGTTGACTTCCACAGTTGCCAGCAGCTTGGCAGATCTCAGCAACAGTGTTAAGGGAAACTCTTTCAGACAATTGACAAAACAAAAGCCAATATTTCCAGATTGTTTGGGGGTTAGAAATTAAACATATCGTAAAGAGCGATAAACAAATGCAGACCAAGAAAGAATACAAGCCAAAATCGAAATAGGCCTGTGAAATGAACGCATGGACACATACATTCTTCAAGATAGAAGGGAAACGATGCTGGATGCCGCTGCACTAACTCGTTCTCCGTATTGGCGCTAATAACATCTATTTAGGCACGAGAAGCTACGGCTGTTGAATTTCGTGCATTGGCGTTTCCAGATAGTGCTTTACTGATTTCCGGTAAAGATCTTCAGAAAATAGCCACCATACAAGAATTTGGAAAACACAAAACAAATTTGATTTTCATCGGGAACATACATATTTGTAGATTTAAAAAGGCCGATGTCAACAAAAAATGAACTAATTTCTCCAGAACTTCAAAGACTTACGACTTTTTTTACAACTGCGAATACGTAAACGAATTTGCGACAAAATTATTTTTTTAGGCTTGGCCAGAACTCTTTTCTCGAGGGGAAGCCACGTCACAATTTAGAAACTCGCAGCCGAAATCACAACTTCCGAACCGATTTTTTTTTCGGTCACACGAACAGCTTCGAAATAGGAAACTTTTTCGAAATTTTCGGATTCCCGGAAACGACACCAAATTTCCGGGATTCGATTTACATTTTTCAGCCACATATGGATACGCGAATTTCGTGGTCGTTTTCTGAGCCCCACAGATGATTAAGATCAGGTTGACAACATAGACAACAGATGGACACCAACCAGTAGATTGACAACATCTGTGAGCAGTGAGTGATTAGGTCAGATTTGGATAGTTTTAATAAAAGGAGAAAGTGCGAGGCAAAACGTACGTCCCGGGGGACGGTTAGATCAAGAAAGGAAGCAGAATTTTAAGTTTTTCCATATTCAGCGTACGAGGATAGAACCAATTGAAGAAATTGTGACTGAAAAATTACAAAATTTACCGAAGAATTTTATTTATTTTTTATTTTTTTGGAAAATTCTGACACTATGAGCAATTCCCAATTCATACAATCTGCATGTTGATGGGTTGCTTTAGACGCATCAAATCTCGAAAATTTGCATTTTACATATGTTGACAATGAAATTCAATTTCACAAAGGAATGACTTCCACGCTGAAAGAAGGCTACAGAGTTTTGAAGGGTCTGAAGAACGATGGGACGGAAAGGCTATCGAGAATCATCGACCTGTACTCATCAATCGACGACACAACCGGAGATAAAGTCGTAAGCCTTGGAAACATCTACAATGCACTGGATTACGATAAAAGAGACATACTGGAGAGAGATCTGATGAATGTGCTGAGAGCGGAAAGTATTTTAAGCGGCAACGAATCCGCCGGCGGTGATAACGGAGGCGACTCGCCGCAAACAAGTGGAACAAATGGTAATTGTTGTGTGCGGCGACGATAAATTGACTTTTTCAGGTTTATTCGTGAAATGTGGGAGACAGGTCTGTTTTCCTATGAGAAAGAATAGGCTTTTTAAATGTGCATCCTGAATATTGATAAAAGATAACTAGAATTGTTTTTACACGCGCATTTATGAATAATTGACGGTGAAACATACATTTTCTTTTCCTATCGGAGAAAAATTGTCTTCAAGTAGGTGGATTCGTGAATGGCCGGGGGGTGAATGGCCATTCGTGAATGGCCAAAAACAATACTCGTATGATTTCTCTCTTTCTGCCGGTGTTCAATAGAATTACAACGGGCAGCTGTGAAAGCTTGATTACTAGCTCGCATTTATAAGAAGTGGCGGAGCAGGGGGTCATATTTTTTCAAAAGGGGCAAATTGAACCTCACACAATATTTAAACTTCGATTGAAACTCCCTTCGGTAAGAGAAGGTGAAATTGAATGAAACTTAAACCATAGGTAGTTCAAGTCTGTGTTGAGTTTGCGCAGCGGCATAATATTGACCCCCAGCCCGCATCTAAAAGTGTAAGGCCGTAATGAAATTTGTGGTGTGGCGCAAATTAATCAGGACTTGAATTCCCACAAAGCGCATATTAATCCTGACTCGAACTAAGTGAGTGAATAGCTGACAGCTGACGATGAGATATGTGTTTTTGTGTACAAAAATTGACTTTTTGGCTGGCGCCAATGCGGATGTTGGTGGTAAGATATGTTTTCCAATCAAATGAGCTTCTGCGTGGTCCAGAATTAGCATGCAGACCAAATACGACTGGCCTGTTTACGTGTATATTGGACCACGCTGTAAAATGTCAGAAAAAAGAAGCTATTTGAATTGTCATCGTATAAGCATCGCCAGGAGATAAACAATAATGTTTAAAATTAACTGCTAACAGAATTTATCTCATGGAAAAAATTTTATTTTATCTACAGCTGCGATATTTAAGTAAAGCTATTCAGTTGTTATTCTTTGTGATCCAGCTTTTCAGGCATGGTTCTCGGGATTGGATGAAAACCTTAAGGGCTATTGGAAAGCTCTAATTGATGCATGGAAAAGAGAGGAAGAACCCATCATAAATGGGACCACTCAGGAGAGTACGAGCGCAGCAAATACTCAGCCCGGATCAAAAGGAAAGGGGGTTGATAAGGGACAACTGTGTCCCGTAGAGTCTGCGACGATAGACGAATTCGTGAGAGAAAAGTTGGGTAACGAGACACTGTCGGCCAACTTTTCTAAGGATCGCATAGTCAATTTTGATGCAGGATATTTACCTAACTTGACGGAGCTGGAACAGATTGCTGTCATTAAGATTATACTTGAGATGGAGGCTGAACTTGAGGAAGCTCAAACAGCAAATGGCAAGTTTTACAGGCAAAATGTTCCCAAGACATTTCCTGGTAATCCATTGATACCTTTTTTCCTTTAAGTTAGATGTAACTTGCGATAGCAGCATCTGAAAGAGCATAAAGTCTGCATAGGTTTTACCCATTTCGTCACACAATTCAAGGAAAAAAGTTCCGGGAATTGACACATATCCGGTCGTGTGCTATCCCTCAGCTCAGTAAGATTTGAACTACCATAGGCAATTTATACGACAAGACTACATCATAATTTAGACTGTGATAATACGCAGATAGAGTTACAATTTATCCGTAAATAGTAAGATAAAGTGCTGTAAATTTCTCGCTGTGCAATGCACCACGAGGGAAAACTGTTGTTATACAGAACGAGAAAATCGTTACCATCGAGAATGCACAATGGTACAAAATATACAGCATGGGGTGTTTTGCACTCTCGGTTACCTGCAATGCCCACGCTCTGCTGAATGGAGTTCCATCATGCCACCTGGTGCCAATTTGTTTCAAAGAGCATTCCGCCTTTCAGATATAAACAACGTGAAACAAGTGTGGCCGCTTTCCCCATTGCCACTCACATTCAACTTAATTCAAGAGACAGCTGAATGTTTGAAAATTTAATGTCCGTGCAAAGCCCTCATTTCGTTTTCACTGTTGCATTGAAAGGTGCATCCACCTGTTAAATTGGCTGTTGGGCTGAACCTGAAGGTGAACTGCAATGCGGAATACGGCCTATGGTGAAAATCACGCGATAAACAGGGCAGCGTCATCAGGAAAAAGGTTCCGGTTCCACAGGGAAGCTAAATCAGATTGAACATCTGCTAAATGAACACCTGCTAAATGATCACCTGTTAATCAAACACTTGCAAAATG
>JASGXE010016424.1:0-10368 GCA_030068105.1 Sinentomon sp. SZTP_YWyxl
AGTTTCGCAGTTCAGTTTTGAAAAAAACATTGAGTGTTAAGAAATAAAATGCAAGAAAAATAAATTAGAGTCGGAAAAGTTGAAAACCAGCCTACGGTTGTGGTGGCAAAGAATGTTTACAGTTTTACTGTTGAAAACTCTAGACCCAGGTTAGATCAGAACATACGAGCTGAAAAACGTAGACGATATTTAACGTTTCGCAGTTCAGTTTTGAAAAAAAAACATTGAGTGTTAAGGAGTAAAATGCAAGAAAAATAAATTAGGGTCGCAAAAGTTGAAAAGCAGCCTACGGTTGTGGTGGCAAAGAATGTTTACAATTTTACTGTTGAAAGCTATAGACCCGTATTTTTCACTCTTGGCCATGCGCTCCCACAGCCGTAAAACTAATAAAAAAAACGTTCCCATAGTGCTCCCTCTTGGAGCTCTGTGGGAACGCTCTTCAGGTCAAGATCGTGTGATGCCAACAAAATTGCATTGAGTGTTTTCAGTGTATCAGTGCATGAAGTGCCCATCTTGAAGGACAAAGTGCCCTCCTTGGTAGATGAAGTGCCCTGCCATTTTTGTTGGTGCCCTTTTTTGATAAACCGCTCCTGCCCTTTTTCTGGTACATTTTGAGCACTGTTTATTTCCTTATCTCTTATCAGTGTATATCCGACGTGTGCGTCAGATATAGAAGAGATCCATTCCCAGTATCAACCGACACGACCCATTCAAGCAGATCCTTTGTCTTCAATAACTTGGCTTGGAAAACACCACTCATTGGCTCAAGGGTCATCAGACTAATCTTCAACCGTATTACCAGGCCTTGGCAACACTTTATCATCCGCCCATATGGTTATCACAATGACAAGCCTTATATTTCTCACCAACCGTCTCTGCATTCCAGTTCACCATTACTGGACACGTTTTTCATTTCTCAACCTATATATAGACCTATCCCTACGCACACATAACGGACACAGTGTCCGTTATTCTGAACACCGATCCGTCGGGACACAGCAGCAATTCTGTCTGCGGCGTCGAATCTTGACTGCTGCATCAACAACCGTTATGTTTGGATGAACGACTGACCACGAGATTGTCATCCAAAGTTCTCAATTTCCCTTCGCAGTTTTTGCGCTGCATATAGACTCGGCCAATAGCAAATATACCTACACGTACCACACGCTTTGCTAACCGACTATTTAGGGGTCTAGAGTAACCATCAGGGCTCTTAAACATGCCCAACACATGCGGGATAACCCTACATATTCGTCTGACGCGGAAAAATTGACCAAAAGTACTGAAATCGGCCTGTAAAGGCGCGCTTGCTATGCCGCTCATGAACACTCTATTGTCGATGCATTTCTGCTGGACTCTGGGAAGAAAGGAGGCTCTCTTACATCCTAAGCGAGCCGCCAGAAGCCTTCACTAACTCAAAATGGCTACTTTGGCCGAGCGTCGTTCGACGCAACACGTAAATATACGAAATCCTTCCGGGAAAGGAAACCATTCGCACCATATCATCGCACGCCTGTGAAAATTTGCTCCTTTTTCAAGGCTTTAAACCCGAAGTGTTAGGCAATGGAATGCTCTCCTATCGGAATCCGTTACCTCACTTTAGTCAAATGGACGCTTTATTGCTTCAAAACTCAAAACTCCCTTGCGACCTTTCTCAAAATGTCCTCCAATTTGTCCTCACCAGAAAGAAATGTTCAATCATTGACATTTTTGTGTTTGTTTACACTTTTATATGCGGTTCTTGACGTGATGTTGTGTAACAGAGCGATCTTTTTGCCAATAAAATAACAATTTATACGGATAGAACTGCATGTGCCAGCAGCGCAATTAGCCAGCAGCGCATACCTCGTGGCTTGCACCGGTTCCCATCAGAACACCGAAGTTAAGCAACGTTGGGCCTGGATGATGCTTGGATGGGAGACCACCCTTGTACCCCAGTTTGTGCTGCTGGAAGGGGGCTTAGTGGCCAAGTCCCTCGTCTCCTTCGGATGAGAAGTTAAGCAGGAGGTCCCGTGTGCAGCATCACACTGTGCACGTTAAAGAACACCTAGCTCCAAGTCCAAGATAGTGGCTGGCAGGTTACACAACAGAGAAGCCACATCTCGCAAGTCACACATCACTGCTCTGCAGAGCATGACTCTCTCCGGGAAAACCTGCGGGTTGGTGTGTATACGCCGTAAAACTGGTCCGAGTCGTTTCAGTTGAATGCAGAGCAGAAACGGGCTACGATTATGGGGCATAGTTCTCCTTGCGAGCCCAAGGTGTGTGCAACAAGGTAAATGGTCGGACCACCAGCCGAATGGCTATCAGTCCATATGACTCCACGATGATGATGATGATGATGATGATGATGATGATGTGAAGCATACTCAGTTTGTGGTTTAAGCAGATAAATATACATATTTTACTTCGTCCTATCGTCCAAAAGTTGCAAGTAGAGGCCTCTCTCAATTACCGTTTTCAGTTTCCTGCTGCTAAAAACAGGATTGAAGGCACTCCTTAGAAACTTCCAGTTGTGACCCTTTTCAGTGACTAGCGAACCACAGGAGCTGAAGGCCTCCTGAAAAAACGTAAAAAGTTTGAATTTAAATACAGCAATCAAACGATTTGTGTCCCAACCAATGTTTGGCCCTAAAAGCCAAGAGTTGAAAAAAAGGCCGCTGCTGAAGATCAAAGCCAACGATTGCCAAAGCCTCATGGGCATGAGGAGTTTTTTTTTTCATAAAATACAACTGTTCTAATTCGAGATCAGAAGAACGAGCATTTAGATTAAGACTAGCATGTTTCGAAGTGGTCAGAGTTATTGGTCAGGGTTATTGATGGTTATTATTACGGTTATTATTACGGTTATTATTACGGTTATTATTATTACGGTTACGGTTATTATTACGGTTATTATTACGGTTATTATTACGGTTATTATTACGGTTATTATTACGGTTATTATTACGGTTATTACGGTCAGGGTCATTGATGAGTGTTGCACCGAGAGAAAATGTCATAAAATTCCAAAATAATTTACGAACCGGTCTGCTTGAAAAACACTGGAAGTCCTTGACCAGAATCCTTTTAGCCAATGCCAGGTCCTCAACGACAACACAAGGCTTGATGCCCTTGTAAAATCTGCAAGAAAAGGAGAACTGCGAGCGAAGCTTTTGGATGTATTGATGTGTATTCTAAATGAAAGGACGCAAATGGCTGTGCTCCGTAAAGAAACTGACTTTCGCTTTCATCAGAATGTCTCGGAGCATAACTGTGCCGCAAAGTGCGATAAGGCGGTATAAGCAGAGTTATTTATTTTGATCGACTTGGAGAGACATGATGACTAAACCTTAGATAATAGTTGGAAAACATGATCTGCTCAGTATCGCGCGAGCTTTGAAGGCTGATTGCTGATGTAAGCATCAGCTTTTAAGAGTTTGGTATGCCGCAGGTATCGTATCGTTGCTCTCGACAAAACATTTCAACACCGCATATCTTGAAGATATCGACATCAGTGTGTAGATAACAACATAGTATCGAACAAAGAGGCGGACCTAAAGGGCCATTCCCAACACCTATAATTCGTCGATTTGTTGATATCAACAACGATATTTTACAACATCCGGTATCCTGAGCAAAAAAGAGTACCATTTCAATTTGGTGCACTTTAACGCATTGAGTTTTGCCAGGCCTATGCAGAAATCAAATTTTCCGGCGGCTTTCTCGTTCTGTAAGGCATGTTACAGGCCATCGTTTTTTTTTTTTTGGTTTTTAAATTCCTGTTGTATGATTTTGTGAAAATGATTTTGTGAAATTCGAATTTTTCCAGACGGCTGCAGATGCTGTTATCGCCAACAGGCCAGGCTTTTCTCGCATGGAGCTTCAGTCGTCTTGACGACATCAAAATGCCAAAGGTCGCTGTCTCAAAAAGATAAGCAATGTGGTTCGATTTGCACCAAAACAACAGTCAAGCTTCACCTGACAAAAAGAGACAAAAAGAGAAGGCTGCCGGAAAATATTTCTGAGATAACCCTGGCAAAACTCAATGCGTAAAAGTGTATCCTACATGTATACATTCACTGTCATTCGTTTTGTCGATTTTTGCCCGTCTTCTATTTGGCGCGCACTGTAAATTTTTTGGTTTGCATATTGTTTCCCAGTCCAGGCCTGTAAGTAGTCTAACATACGCAACGGTGATAAATCGACATTGGGAGCCCATCGGGGATCGATCAATTTTTAAATTGACACTGTGTTGAGCACATGAAGAAAAGGAAGAACATTTCGCCACAAGACTGTGATTTTAAAAAAGAAAACAGGATGCCTTTCTTTCCAGCTTTTGAACAAGATTATGCATAAGTTCGGGCGAATTATACGGCCTTCAAATAGAATTCTATTCACATTCGGGATTTTCAGGAGATAGAGGCCTATTCGATTCGAAAATCTTGTTAAATTTTCGTTATAAACACCACTGTATTTATACTACTGTTCCACTGTTCGTGTAACAGTGGAACAGTGATAGCCTAAACGAAAATCTTGTTAAATTTTCGTTTCGATTCAAACTCGAGTTTTTGTTTTGGACCGTTTATTCGATATTCGATTCGAGTGAAATACATAAATATTTTCCAGCAAGGACGAACCACGGGTATACTGACGGCGGGTCAAGCACGATGCGTGAAAGAACGGAATGGCCATATAAGATGAAATCCCATCCCCTGGTATGGACAGAAATTCCGTGGGTACCGACAGGATATAACAGTGATAACTGTTCACTACAGGGTTTCTGATGCCGTGCAAAAGAGCTAGGAACCTTTCTGGACATCGCAGTATTCCGTCTTTCTTCGACCAGTAGAAGAAGGCAAACATGTGTGCTGCATACGGGTCGCGATCAGAGTTTGCCACGCGTTTAGGGGAGACTCAGAGGGAAAAGGTATATCTGAAGTGTCAAAAGTATCGAATACCTCTGCAGGGCCAATTATTTCGCTTTATGCTCATCGCATTCAAGGCCCTGTACATGGTCTGAATGAGTCGGCGAGAGCGTAAAAAACTAGACACGTGAGCGACTGTGCTTCAACTGCACTACAACTGCAAAACTCAAGTTGTCCAGGCGAGGTTGAGGGGCGGCTTCTCGCAAAGGAATCTTGCCTTCCCGAGGAGGAATTCGATTTTTTGCCAAAGAACTTTAATAAAATACTAGAAGTCACATAGCGCCATCTCTCTGCAGCCCGAAATGGTTCCACCTTGTGTTTCCTTTTTCTCCCGCAAATACGCCACCACGTTGGCAAAAGAATGGGAAATGGACGCAGTGTGCGATGCAAAACGCGCATTCCGTTTTCCTTTTTGACGATTTTTGTTTTTATTTTTGGGTGGAATGCACTACCACCAGGCTCCAGGATGTGCCAAAAACCACACAAACTTTTCTGCTGGGTCAGTTTTAAGATAGAATAAACGATAACGCTTGCCGAGTCAAAGGCAAGCGTTATCGTTGCCTTGTCCCCCCAGACCCCCGTCTGGGCGGGACAAAACCCCCGCCCAGATGGGGATCTTGTCGCGATGTTCACCAATAAACGGGATCTGGGGCAGAACCCCGACGGGGTTCCAAGGGTCAGAGCCCCCGGTGGGGGGTCTGGGGGCGAAGACCCCAACAAGTTGATAAAAATTTAAAAAAACTGAGGTTCATTTTGGGGAAAAATTGGCGTTCCAGATATCAAATTTCCCACCAGGGCAAGCCAAGAGCACATGCCAGGGAGGAAAAAGTGAGCTGCGGCGAGGCATTTCTCGACTGTGAGACCGATGCCCTCCTAAATTATGCCCCTGAGAGCACATCGGAAAAAATTTCCAGGCACTTCTGACTGTACAGCGGCAGGCATAGTGTCGCATGCATGGGCCAATGCGGACGAGCCCCCAACGGAATTCCATGGAGTGGAGCCCTGCATTTTGAGGAATTTTGGATCAATTTGGTATTTTTCACTTATTAAAATTGCGATGACGGCCCCTTGAGCCCAAGCATCGCTCTATGAGGCGCCTGAACTTCCTTGCAAAAATTGTGAAGGGAGCTGTCTCCATTCCTATTCCAGCTGAATTCAATATACGAAATACTCCCAGGAGAGGAAACCATTCATGCCACATTATAGCACCTCTGTGTAGATTTGCTCCCCTTTTTAATGGCTTTTATCCCAGAACTGTCAGGCAATGGAATGCCCTCCCACCTGAATCCATTCTCTCACTTTTGCCCAGGACAATAGGTTCCAACCGCTCATCAGTGAACCATCCAACAACAATGCCCACAAATTGATTTTTTGTTATTGTCCGCATATGAACAAAAGCATTTTTTCTCTCTCTCCCCCCTCATTTCTCAACTCTGACCTTAAATTTCTGTTTTTGTTTGCTTTTACATGTTTGACGTGCTGTTGTGTAATGCAGCGATCTTTTTGATAATAATAATAATAATAATAATAATAATAATAATAATAATAATAATAATAATAATAATAATAATAATAATAATAATAATAATAATAAGACAGCTTTTTTCAAATGCGGCAAGGGGCCGTCATCGCAAAAAAGGGTTCGAATTCGAACCCTTTTTGGATTCTCCAAATTGGGCTCTCTGGAAATAACGATTTCGGAATCAGCTCAGTTCCTGCCAATCTGCGGTAGGCCTATATGAGTCAATGTTTTTGAACGGTGAAAAAAATATTCTTTTCGACGTGAAGAAAAAGAAAACAAGGACAAAATGTTGAGGACTTTCAACGCAAATATCCGCACTTGATGATTAAACTACACGAATTGGAGCAATTGGAGCACTTGTCTATCGAACACCCCAAATAAAAACTACCGGACAACAAAAAAGGAAGAAAACTCCAGGGTGTCCCGAAAACATTTCGCCAAAATTCGTGGAGATGTTCTGATGGCAAAACAAATCGAAATTAATCAGTAAAAACTTTTGCTCCGGGCCCCCAAAAACCATGCATGACAACGCTGACTGCAACCCACTTTCCATGAAAAAGAGACAATTTTCACCGGTTTTGGGTGGCTATTGCGTGGAAACGGGGGGTCTCAGTAGGTACTTTTCTTACTGAACATTTTTTGTTCGGATTACATTTGGGAATCTGTCCTCGAAAAATTACTTTTGTGCGGTGACTTACTCTTTTAATCAACGTTAAAACAAAACCACCACAAATCGGGCTTTTTTGGATTTTTGGGGGGGCACTGCGTGAAAATGGGGGATCGTAGGTAATTTTGTCGCCGAATATTTTATGTTTTCCCCGATACGTAGAACCTGTCCTGAAAATTGGACAGTTCTACGATGAACTCTTATCTCCCCCTTGAATACCGCAAATGGGTCCATTTTGGGGGTGGGTGGTTTTCACGGAAATGGGGGCCCGGAGTAAATTCCAATTTGTGCGAATCGGTCAAAGACCAACGCGATTCCCTGGAATTATCTCATGCGGAGCCAGTCAGACAACTTGAGATGAAATAATGTATGTGCGAAAATGGGCAATGAGATGACCCGTCAAATTCAAATTGGTCAGAATTGCAACAGCGAAACAAAAAAGCGTGCAAACGATTCTGATTTGAAATTTTGATATCATCATCAACACATGAAGAAATTCAGCCCCAGGCGAGAATTGAACCCGGGACCTTCAGCACAGTCGACAGCTGTGTCGACCGCCTGTGCTAACGAGGCGCTTCGATATTTTCAACCAAAAACAACGCTGTTATTTTACGTGATGTTGCGTTCAGAAGCGGACGGGAGACGGCAAAAGGGACAAGGCCATCTTGCGAATTTCGCTGACCTGAAAACATTTTCTTCGACCTTTTCTTGATCAAATATTTTGACTGAGAACATTTTGACTGTTTGCAGAGCGCAGCAGGAATGATGTAGGCATCCTGCACAAGAAACATACATGTTGCTGAGATGCGATATTTTCCACTGAACAGATGTTTTCTGCAAAATGCGAGGCCGCACAATTAAGCTCCGTTTATTTTTTCAGATTTGCCAACAGTGATGCTGCCACATGGCGGCTTCACCGAAGCAAATGGTGCTCAAATGCAATGATTTTGGTGTTTTTGGAAAGGTGAAAGCTTCCCCAACAACTCTTCCACTGGTCGAAACCATGTTGCAACGGAAGAAATCGCACAAACATTGAAAATGTGTGGCAATAACCCGGAATTTGATAACATCTTCACAACAACACGTTAGATTTGTCAAATGATTGGAAGTTTTACCTGCGGAAAGTTTGGGATCATCATACATATCCGAATTCGCTCATTTTTCAGCTTTGTAACACAGAAAGTTTCATCAAAATCCGTCATCAGGTTGCAGAGAAAATTCCATTTCTGTGGGCGTCGCACCGCTGACTGTCGCGCATTTCAGGCGGTCCGCCGTCGCTCTTGCCAACATGGTGGCGCATTTGCGGATGAAAAGTGAAACACAACATGGAACCATTTTCGCTGGGCTTTGTCGCTTCCAGGTTTCTTTATTACTTCCATGTTTTTTGCCAGGAATCGAGTTTTGGCAGATTTTCAGAAATTGCCAATTGAGTATAACGTACATTCGATATAAATTAGGTATGGCTACAAAAATGTTATAAAGATGCGCCACAGTGGACGGCCCTCTGAATGAACTCACCCATAAATATTTCCATATTCTATCTTCCACTTAAGATAAAGATCAAGTTGATTCTGGAACAAATTAGAATGCAGATAAAGACATGATCTGCATCAGAGTGCAGTCAGATTTTATCGGGCAACTTTTCCAACCTGTTATGTTTTTCAAATTCAGGAAAATATTATCATTGATTGTTGCCGCAGGGGGCCGACTGGAAATTTTAACATTATAGCCATGCCGATTGCAAATCTCCGTTGGCGTCTGGTTGGGGCAGACAAACCGAAAAGATTTGCCCGAAAAAATCATCTGCGCATTATGTGCAAAAATAAATCTCAAACGAAGCTGAAAAAAATTGGCAAGGAGGGGTTTTTGACGCAGTTGAAAAAACACTTTACAAAAGAAATTACCAATCCCAGTCCACACCACACTGCGGTATGGACGACAGTCTGAGTCCCCCACATATTCTCAAAAAACCATGTGCAATACTGCTCTTGCACATATTTCGAGCTCTTAGAACGTCGACCTGTCTGTCCTTTTTGGCGTTTGTGAAAGGCATCAAGCAGACTTGGGACCCATGCAGTGCCGGGGAGAAGTGCCGTGGGCAATTTTTGCGAAGGGAGTGCCACACAAGCACAAAAGGGCACAGGAATGCTCACCCAATTCTGGGCGCCGCTTGTGGCCGCAGAGGCAAGAGGCCGGAAGCAAAAGATCGGTTTATGCAACACATGGGGGACCTGCTGAGGCAACTTTGACATCCAGTTGGATCGGGGGACTGGGATAGAACGGACTGAGGCAGAATTGGACTGAGGCAGAAGTGGACTGAGGTAGAATTGGACAAAGGAGGGAGTTTTGGAGGGAGTTTTTGCATGGAGGTGGTTGCTTACACCTGTCCTAACGAAACCTAACCTAACCTGACCCAACCTAACCCGGAGAAAAAAAGAAAATCAGCCTCCAAAAATGCAAAAATTCTGCCTCAGTCCACTTCTGCCTCAGTTCGTTCTGCCCCAGTCACCGGTCCCATCCAGTTAGCAGGCACTTAAGTTTACACGACAACGTCTGTTTGTGCAGCACAAACGATAGGCCAAATTTGAACGAAATCCGATACCTACAAGTGCCTAGCCACCTTGGCACACGTATGCCCATTTTTGCAATCGTGACCCTTAGTGGTGGTCGAATGTCCAATTTTTCAGCTACACGAATTTTTCTTGATGTGCCTTCATTAACCTACGAGTACATACCTTAATTTTAATGGGGAAAATGCTGGGGCTCCTGTGCATTGGACTGCGCAAACAATGTTTGAGGAAGAGTTAAAAGCGTTAAAAGAGTTTAAGCGCTGGAAAGCAAAGGTACGTACCCTAAGGATTTCCACGTGTTGGTACATAATTACAAAAAGGATTCTTTGAAATCGTGCACACTGCAAGTGTTCAGAATTTTGTTGCGTTAATATTTCTTGATATTTTGGATCCGGGTTATGTTATGTCTTCTGGCAAGCCATAAAAGAACAGAATACGAGTTTAAAGAAGCTATAAGGCTAAAAAATGCTATCCCCCTACCCATAACTGCCATTTATTTAATAAATTTTTGTTTCACGAACATATTATGCGATATGGAAAAAGTTATGATAAGGACAAAAGGGATCGGGGGACTGGGATAGAACGGACTGAGGCAGAAGTGGACTGAGGCAGAATTGGACTGAGATAGAATTGGACAAAGGAGGGAGTTTTGGAGGGAATTTTTGCTTGGAGGTGGTAGCTTACACCCGTCCCAACTTAACC
>JASGXE010016425.1:0-10580 GCA_030068105.1 Sinentomon sp. SZTP_YWyxl
GTTTTGGCCTGATATTCCTTTCTGGTGGTGCTGAAATTGATTTGATCGTTACAACTTTCTTCTGTATCTCAGTTTAGTGATCAACCACTGTAACTTCCCAGCTGGTTTCATGGACTTTTGGATTCCCAAAAATCCGGTCGTTCTGTTATTGGGTAAACCAATTGTTTTCCGTAGCCGTCAAATGGACAGTTTTTTTGCACATTTTTTGGTGTTTCAAAAAATCCCCTTCTTTTTGTGCGGCAATGTCAATGTTTCCTTAACAAAGGGAAATTTTTAAAAGTTTTAAAACCCTTCAAAAATGCCCTTGACAGGCAATTTACCCATTTCCCCTTGAAGTGAAATTTTCTGGAAAATCTAAAAGGCCAATGCAAAAAATTTTTCCCCGAGTTTGGGACATTTTTTTGTGTAACAAATTCTTTTTCTTTTTTGGTGGAAATTTGGTGGTCAGAGATTGGTGTGCAAGGTTCACAGTTGTAAATCTATAAATTTCATTCATTCATCACATCAGTGCCGCTTATTCTTTCGCTGATGTTTTTGTCACACGGAAAACTGGGTTGGAAACTTGTAGAACTTGGATATATCAAAACAACCCTTCCCTTAAGGACATTTTCGATGATTTTAAATCTCCGTTTCATGGCTGATTGAGCCCATGTATCGGCTGCTTCACGTCATACAAAGACTAGACTTTTGTCTTGAGTCTCATATTGATAACAGATGTCCAAATCAGCCGATACATTGCCTCGATCAAACATAAAAGTGTGACAATTAAAATCGTCGAAATATGCCTGGCAAGGGTTGTTCTTATCTATTTATTTTCCTATTTGCAGTGGCCGTGTGTTTGCGGGGTTCTTAAAACCACCTACTTCAGATGTCTATCTTTTGTTCATGGCTATTTTCTAGCTAGCTTCATGCTTCAATTTGAACTGCTGTTTTACAGGGTGTATTGGAAAGGTGTGCGCAAAATTTGAGGAATTGTTCTTCGAAAACCCCCGTGGGTATTTCCCAAAACCCCATTTTGCCAGGGCCCCATTTTTTTTGGCAAAAACGGTAGAAAGAGTGGGATTTCGACAAAAATCCTCTTTCATTTTTGTTCATTTCATCCTGAGAAACCATGGTCTGCAAATTTCATTCATTTTGGGTGATTTTTATTTTTGTTCCCCCGGTGTGCGATTGCCATGGCAACAATGGGGAACTTTTACGGGCAAAAGCCACACAAAGGGTTGGGTTTTCGTAAAAAAAAATTAGTCGTTAAATTTTTGTTTTTTATTGATATGAACAATCCCTCAAATTTTGTGCACACCTTTCCGATACACCTTGTCGCAATCGAAAAACCTGTTCTGATCACCAAAGTTGCCCTCTTTTGTCCAGTGACAGCAAAGCAAGATGTCACCCAGGAGATAGTAACAAACGGACAACGGGAAAACTAACAAAGGGAAAACCACTTATCAAGCAGCTTGGAGCTATTTCAATTTCCCCAAGTGCCATGTTGTCTTGCCACCACTGTGGGACGTTTTTGTGTTCTTTCTAACCTTGTCCATAGAGTGAAATAAAATGTATCTTTAGAAAAACTCCAAAATGTTGCCTTTCTGACCCACACATACGCAACTGACTGTCAATAGAGTGCATTCTTCGGGGTTGAATGCCATAAAATTTCCAACAAATATCTCATGATATTCATGAAATTTTCGCCCCTTCTGCCTGGCCATTATTGGAGACTCCGCATTTACAAGTTGTTCTACAGCATCCATACCAACCTGGGGTGTGGTGTACAGTTCTGGGTATCAGGTGATTCTCGGGGACCTGGCGACTCTTGGGACCCGGCGACTTGGGGACCCAGTGACTCTTTGGCGGTGACTGTTGGGGACCCAGTGACACTTGGGACCTGGCGATTGTCAGTGACCCAGCGACGATTGGGGACCTGGCGACTCTTGGAACCCGGCTTTTGGGGACCCAGCGACTGTTGGGGACCAAGCGACTCTTGGAACCCGGCGACTGTTGGGGACCCGGCGATTGTAAGGGACCCAGCGACTATTGGGGACCCGGCGACTCTTGGAACCCAGCCTTTGGGGACCCAGCGACTGTTGGGGACCCGGCGACTATTGGGGACCCAGCGACTATTGGGGACCCGGCGATTCTTGGAACCCGGCCTTTGGGGACCCAGCGACTCTTGGAACCCGGCGACTGTTAGGGACCCGACGATTGTTGGGGACCCGGCGACTCTTGGGACCCGGCAACTGTTGGGGACCCAGTGACTCTTGGGTGGTGACTGTTGGGGATCCAGTGACTCTTGGGACCTGGCGATTGTTTGGGACCCAGCAACTATTGGGGATCCGGCGACTCTTGGAACCCGGCCTTTGGAGACTTTGTTGCCTATGCCGAAAAAAGATCTTAAAAGAAATTAAATGACAAACGACGCTATTTTAGATCTCCAAAGCAATTTGAGGTGCGACTTTACAGGTGTATCGCGCTACCCCCGAAACATCACGCCTCAAATTGCCTCGGAGATCTGAAAGCATCAAGTGAGTCATTTCATTTCTGTAAATATGCAATCTCAAAGTTTCCATGCCCACCAACAAAGATCTTAAAATTTAAACGGACTGGAATGTATCTCAATCGGCCGATTTCCAAAACGAAGATTATTCGGCGGATCGCTTGGATCCGCGGATCGACGAGTGGTGATGTGGTTGACCTTGTCATATGCAGTATGGATGTGAATCCCGATGTTTGTGGTCAACCAGCTCACCACTCCTCGATCCGCGGATCGCGGCGATCCACCGATTAATCTTCGTTTTGGAAATCGGCCGAATGTCTGCCTGAAGCTGCTGCCCAACTCATGCCTGACAATCGACACCTGTTACCTGATGATAGGCTAATGATTATGTTGGTGATGAATGTGCAACGTTCAGCTCAAACCAAACATCGGATCCCAAAAAACCTGATAAAGTTGGTGAGTCAAATTCGTTATTTTCAGAAACCAGTTTGGGTCAAATTTGGCTCCATCCAATTGACTCATGACACTACCGGTCGTACCAAAGCCAATAACCCTAACCAAAAAAAGTCAATTCCATGTTCAAATGCACCTTTCTGAACGATGGAAAATGAATACTGTTATGCATAGAAATCAAATTTTCCAACAGAGTTCTACACAAAAAAAAATTGTATTGAAATCTGTTGGAAAATTTGATTTCTAAGCACAACAGTATTCCTTTTCCATCGTTGAGAAAGGTGCATCTGATTATTGAATTGACTTTTTTCAAACTTAAGGGTTTGGGTTAGTGGCTTAGGTGCATACGACCATGTAATTTTGTTTGCTACTGTAAACAAAACGTGCTGTAGTAAGCCAAGCAGTAAGCAGGCAGCCGTGTGCTCAGAATTCGATGAACACAAGACTTGTCCGGATGTCAAAGTTGACCCACTAATGAAAAGCGAACATGTTTTACTTGTTTTGATGCCTGTGTCTGGGAAATGATAATTTTCAATGAGATTTTGTTCAGGCCTCTTGTCCACCCCATCCTTGTCGGGCCCATTGATTTTTGTAAGAAAATGAAAAATTGTCATTTTTTAAATTTTGATCAGATGTGCTGAAGCCTCTAAATTCTCACAATGAAAACCAATTGCAAATATCTTTAATAGAAAAAAATGGCATACGAAAGATCGGGGGTGTGTTTTTACTGTTCGCGGTGAAATCAGCAGTAAAACGAAAATGTTTTCGATCTTAAACGTTATTTTTCTCAACTTTTTGTACTTCTGCCCCGTGTATCTCAGCCATTTTTTGTGATCATGTTCAAATTGGCCAAACCACATTGGCTGCAATGTCCAAATTTTGCACAGAAGTTGTCTGGATTGGTTCAAAAAAGTGCAAAATTTGAACAAAGTCGTACAAAAGAAAAACGTTTGCAGAAACCAGGTTCCCCCCTTTGTCGCATGGGTGTCAGGAACATCACCGATCATGTTGTGCCAAACCTGTTTCAAACGCCGTGTTGATGCACCACCAGCGACAGTTTGGTCGAAAATGGATTATTTGGTGGAAGGGAGGTTGAAATTCAAAACATATTGACAAAATTGATCAAAATCTGAAATCTAAACTGATCTAAATCCATCGTGGACCCAGTTTGCTGGAGCAAAAATGAACCCAACATGTCCCACAGCGATGACTCCAGAGTTATCAATCCAGAACTACCCCAACTTCTGTGTTTGGATGGCTTTTCAGGGGTGGGTGATGCAAGAAAGCAGACGGTTTTCATTTGGCTTATCACGAACCATCTATTTTATTGATATTCTTTGTCGATTTTCTTACAAAAACAAAATAGTTTGTGAGAATGTTACAAAATTCATTTTATCAGGCAGTCTAGGTTTGCTATTTAGTTTGTATTTGAACTTTGAGCTGAACGACCTTCTGTGTTTCACTTGGCGATACGACACATCTATTGAGACCAATTGTGATTTACCGTCTTTTAACACACTCCACAGGCCGTATTCTCAATTGGCACTCTCAGCTCAATGGTGGGTTGTTGAGTGTACGTTGTCGAGTATAATTGAGAATACGATTGTTGGAATTATTGAGAAAATGTTCTTTTGTAAACTTTCAGAGGGTACCATCATGTCGTAGTCTAGTGAACTGGCTTCTAGGTAAGGTACCACAGTGTTACTTTGATGCAATTAACGCTCAATGTGCATGAAATGGCACTACGTTTCGGACAAATCACTCCTCTTTCCTCCAGCTGTGCTTGACGGATTCCAAAAGGAATCATCCCTTTTTATTTATTCCTCAAGGAATCCAGTCCTTCAAGCACCAGAGAAATGGCACATTCCCCCGAAGCGTAGTGTAATTTCACACACCTTGAGGGGTAATTACATCAAAAGTAACACTGTGTTACCTTACCTAGGAGCTTAGTTCACTAGACTCTAGACATCATGTGGCCGTCAGCTTCATGTTAATTTGTGCCTCGTTGGCACAATTTCGTTTTGGCAGGCTTGATGATGACAGTTGGCGATCGTTGGTGCGTCTTCACTGTGGTTTCGCAATGTCAGCCTTGTTCTTGTCTTTCTCACTCTCGTTGGTGATACTTTTCTTGCATTTCTTTTCGCATTCCTCCTCGCTCTCAAAGTTATTCCCGTTTCCTCCGCAGCCACCGTACATGAAAGTCTCGCATTTGCCGCTGGTTGAGTTGAATCGCCACCGTGGAAGGAACGCCCGGCAAATGCCCTTTTGCACAGGCAACTGGCACGGGTTTGAATCTTGGTCGGCTGAAATTATCGAGACAATGAAAACAATTGGGGAAGTCATTTGCGGGGTAGTTGGTGCATTTCTTGGCAAGGGACAACTTTTCACTGCCAAGAATGCCCCGGCCAATGGTTCGCTTGCTTCTCCCTTGTTTGTTGTTTTGAGGTGGGAGATCTGGAGTCTGGAGCACCAGAAATGAGCGGCATTTCTGTGCCTTAAATGATCAGCTTGTCAATTTTCTTTCGCAGCATTGCTTTGCATGTTTGATGCGAATCATGTTTCCATGTGAGTCAAAGTTCAGCTGCAGCCCTGTTAGAGATTATTAACGACTGTTATCATGCCATTGAATCAGGCAAATATTCAATGCCTTGTTCTGATCGACTTCTCAAAAGCGTTTGACTCCATCAACCATGAACTGCTGCTTGCAAAACTTTGGCATTTTAACATTTCCGATAGCTCTTTGGCTCTCCTTCGGAGCTTTTTACGGGTCGAAGGCAGAGACTTCACGCCAATGACGGGCAATCAGAGGTTGGAGATGTCCTCCAAGGGTTTCCCCATGGTTCCATTCTTGGTCCTCTCTTTCAGTGTGACTGGTGCATTTCTTGGCAAGGTATAACTTCCCACCGCCAGCGGCCCGTTTGCTTCTCCCTCGTTTGTTGTTTTGGCTCACCCCCGGTGGGAGATCTGGCGTCTGGATCACCAATATTGCACACAAAAATGAACCATGAGATTCGAAAATTTTCACAGTTATTTCCACCACGCCTCCAAGGGCTCTGCGCCCTGGTGCCCCAGCTGCGGGTCCACCCCAGACCCCCCGACTGCCCCCAACAAGCAAGTGAATGACGTCCCAGAAACAAGAAAACCTTTCCGTCAGGAATCATCATTGAAGGGTCAATCATAACTGCTGGGAGGGTCACAAGTGTGCCCGTCCAAAAGCACTCGAGATTCCCGCCAATCTGTGAAGAACGACAGCATCCTATTGGAAGAAAGACAAAACGCTGAAAAAGAAATATTGAGCAGCATGGATCGGAATTCTGTATCCGCTTGCGATGCCCCTTAACAAGAGTAAATAAATCGGTCACCAATTGCTACCTGCAACGATTTCAGTGGGGACTTCTGTCTGGTTTCCCCGCTTTCGTTGTTCCCGCAACCTCCTGCGGAATTCGGAATGACAAAACACCTGTCATGAAAGTTGGAGCCAAATTTCCTACAAGATGCAAGAAAAGTTGGTGCGTGACATGTTACTCATGTCACGTGAGGAAAAATCTCCCTTCTGGGCTTACACCATCACTCCACCAACTGGAGTGTTGAAGTGACAATGAGACAACTCTGACGGAAGTTGCAATGGGGCAACATCGGTCACCCACTAACCAAAATTTGGCGATGGCGGTATATTAGCAGCAAATTGCAATCGCAGGTCACTGATCCTCCTCTAACCCCGGCGAGATTTGGTTGAGGTCTTGCTTATACTGCGGCATAAATTGTGTCCCTGCCCCGCCGCTGCAGAAAAAAGTGAGGTCGGGCGATAGTTTAAACCGCAGTATTTGTAAGACCTCACCAACTCCCCGGGGCAAAAATTACATTATCAAAAGCTTCTCAGAAGTCAAAACTTACCATCTGAAACGCATCTGCATGAGACGCAACCGTCATTTCCAGAAACCAAACTGCATCCTCGATCGCACTTCAATTCCTTTGCGCACTGTTTCCCTTCTGTTGACGTCGTGGATTGTGATGTTGACGTCGGCGATGACGAACTGGAGGCAGTCAACGGCGAGGAAGAATTCCCTGTCGACGTATGCGCTTGTAAGTTGCAGACCGCGGCCCCAGCACCAGCGGAACTTGAAGTTGCTGAGCTCGACGTTGACGTCGACTTTGACACAACTACGCTGGATGACGTCTCCCGTTTTTCATCCGAGTGTGGACTGGCTGCGTCTGTTGAGGGTGCCTTGGTCGCTTCCGCTGGGCTACTTGGCGGCTTCACACTGCTCCCGCTGCCGCCTCCTGTTCGAATCCCCACCAGCTCTGCTGTCGTCTGACTTGAAGAGCTTGCCTTCAGATCCTGAAGAGGCGTCGCTGTTTGCTTGACAGTGACACTCGTCTCCGAGCTGTTGCTGCTGGCTGATTTTGTGACTGGACGCTCCGAGTCTTCGGAACACGATTCCTTGCATTCCTCCAAACTTGCAAACCTTTATTTGTTCAGTTCAAAGCAGAGAAATGAAATTGTTATTCAAATCATGTGGCGTACTTTTTTGTTTATTTTGCGCCAGTTCGACTCCATATAGCTCTGCCAAATGTGGCATGGACGTGATGTCGCAAATTGCCTTTTTGGCTGGAGTGCCATTTTTGTTTACCCATGCGAATTTTAAAGAGTGATTGCCAATGGGATTTACCACTCCCATTTGATGAAAGAAGTAATTGGAAAACAAGTTGGCCCATGATCGAGCGGATCAACAGCAAATAATTTGACATGAAAGGTCGTTTGATCTGATGATATGCCAGGAAATAGTTTTGCAAAAGGCTTGTAGTGTTGTTCCCGCGTTGCGTGCTTGGAACCTGCGGTTAGCGATCAGCAACTCGGATACGCCATTTTGTGAACAGAATTAATACACGGTCTTCAGTAATTGACGGGCCACAGGAGATTTTTGTCGGAAATTTAAAGCACGGGGCAAGGTAATTCCCCAACTGGCATGCGCTGCAAAAAGCATTCCTTCGTGAAATGCGTTTTGCGGCGCATGCGAGATGGAGAATTACATTGCCCCGTGCTTTAAAATTCTGAAGAAAATCTCTTATGGCCCGTCAATTACTGAACATTCCGTATAAGTGATGCAGTTGCTGTCCATCTGCACAATTTCTTTCTTCAGTGGTAAATATGACCCGCAAGCGCGCAAAAGCCACCTGGACTTTGGGGGGAACGTGGGACCGTCGACTGGCAACAGTGACTTGTTCGCGTCCGGCGATGTGTTGCGCAACGCCGGGGGTGGGCTTCGGGGAGGGAGTGTCCCCCTCCCCAAAGGGGAAGAAATTTTGAAAAAATGACACCTCAAATGATGCCCAAAATGCAGTTTTTCAAAAAAGCAATGTTTTTATTTTTTCTTCAGAAATGCACAAACAAGTTTTGCAAAATTTTTAGAGGGGACGAATTCACCCAGAAGAATATTGGAGGGGACACGTCCCCCCTGTCCCCCCGGCTTTGCGCCAATATGAGAAAAGAACAACCAACTTGTAACAAAGTGGTCAGTTTCCAGTTCATTAGATACTCGTGGGGTGTGCTGGCCCTGCTGAATTGACACGGCTCGGAATTTGTTCATTTTTTATTTTTTATTGAAAAGAACCAGGCAAAATGATTTGGCAGTAGCGTCAGGTGATAAAAAGAGAAGCACAGGGCACCAAACTTCACAAAGATGCAGAACACACTTCAAATCCCGCCCACCCAGCACGTTTTCATTGCTCACAAAAGTTTGGAAACGGTCGACCGAGTGTGGGAGTGAGTAGGAAATTGTTTTGATAACATTTCCGTACACGTCAAGAAATTATTGGGTGGCGAAAGTACATTCTTGAATCCGTTGGAGAACACACGAAAGTGGTGTGGGTTGCATTATCTTTATTTTCGTTTGGGGCAAACATTTCCGATCCATTTGATGGCGAATGTTTCATTTTTTCATTTTCATTTGGTTGGGGGTAAAATACTTCTGGTCGGATGGTCCAGCACAGAAGTCGCCTGTCTTGTATTATCCTCTCTTTTGAGAAAACGTTTTCAAATCGTGAAAAATAGGCTTTTGTTTATAGTTTCGTTGGGTGAAGCGTTTCCCGTATGAACAAATCAATTGACGCCTCCTTCGGGATCCTCAATGAAAATTTGGGTGCAAAAGTGACTCATGTAATGCATTATTTTTGCTCTCGTTTGTGACAAAACGGATGACGAAATACGGACGACTTGTTTGATTGCGTGATGTGATTATTGTGATTTCGTTTTCTTATAAAATCGACCTCCACTTGAGCGGTGATGATGGGATTATACGTTTGATTCGCTTGAGCGATCGTCAGGTTCCCTGCACACTTCTTCCGTGATTTTTGGTTCCCATTGGGGAAAGGGCCATCATTCATCGGTGACAGTTCCAAACACTAGACCTGTTCACATGTATTCGTGGGCAAAGTTCGCGGACGTGCTTTTTTCGTTATTTTTTAATTTAAAGCTACCCCAACCTGCCTTCCGCCTTTGCTTGTGGTCAACCTACTGCTTGCAGTCCGCCTATTAACTGCGAATCACGTCCACCAACTTGGTTCACCCCACATTTAGAGGTCTTTTTGGAACTGTACCTTCCCGAAAAATCATAATCATTCGTGTTCTGAAATTATCGTTTCATGCTTGAAAACACAGGAGAATCACTCACGGACGCCCCTGAAATATTTACGACATATGCAACACCTAGTTTTTGCTTTACACCAATTGCAGCGCCGTTTGTTTCTCAGGCGCATCACTCATGCACGCCCTTAATTCGTGACATATGCAACACTCATTGTTATGCTTTACACCAATTGCAGCGTCGTTTGTTTCTCAGGCGCATCACTCATGCACGCCCTTAATTCGTGACATATGCAACACTCATTTTTATGCTTTACACCAATTGCAGCGTCGTTTGTTTCTCAGGCGCATCACTCACTGACGCCCCTTATTATTCGTGACATGCAACACTCATTTTAATGCCTACACCAAATTGCAGCATCGTTTGTTTCTCGCGCGTCACTCACGGACGCCCCTTAATTATTCGTGACACATGCAACACTCATTATGTCACAACACTCATTGTGTCATGTGTCTTCAAGACAGGCCAGGAATTGGAAAAAAATCAGAGAAATGGACTGCACTTGTTGGATCAGATGCGGCCATTATGTTTGGGCAAAAACAGGGCCAACTTTAAAAACTCACAGAAATGGACTGCACTTGTTGGATCAGATGCGGCCATAATGTCTGGGCAAAAACAGGGCCAACTATAAAAAAATAGCTGCCGGAATATGCAAGTGTGAGATTTGCTCACCTGTTATTGTTTCCCCCACATCCATTCCAGGTGAAACTCAAACATTGCTTCTCTTTTAATATTTTAACAGCGTTGCATATTTGCTCACCTGTTATTGTTTCCCCCACATCCATTCCAGGTGAAACTCAAACATTGCTTCTCTTTTAATATTTTAACAGCGTTGCATATTTGCTCACCTGTTATTGTTTCCCCCACATCCATTCCAAGTGAAACTCAAACATTGCTTCTCTTTTAATATTTTAACAGCGTTGCATATTTGCTCACCTGTTATGGTTTCCCCCACATCCATTCCAAGGTGAAACTCAAACATTGCTTCTCTT
>JASGXE010016427.1:0-11103 GCA_030068105.1 Sinentomon sp. SZTP_YWyxl
CAACAAATCAACAGAAGCTGGAAAAGACAAGAGCCCAAGGCGAGGGACAAGGCACTTCGCCAAAAATCCAATTCTGTCTACCAAGAGAGATTGACCCATGATCCTTCAGGGCGACATGGGAAAAATCATGGGAAGGAACCAGAGAAAATTTTCCGAAATTGGATTTTTTATGATGTATGGGTGGCTTGGCGCCAAGCCCCAATGAAAAATAACTGGATGCGGGGTTTGAGGTGAAAGCAAAAAACAAAAACAACAGAAGCCAGAATGAAAAAACAAGATTTGCCACTGCAGCCATTTCCGACCCCCTTGGAACAAAACAGCCGTCTGTCCTGCAGGTTAAGGTCACGCATGCAACACCCGAGACGCACCGTCTCCCAATTGTCGCGGGTCCTCTCCGTCCTAACCACCTGAAAGGTTTACTTTGTCGGGAAGCGAAAAGGACCAACGACCGGAATCCGATGCGCTCAAGAGTCACAGTCTCACAATCTCAGCACACTCTCGCCTGTATCAGCACACTCTCGACTGGCTCCACAGGACAGACCACTGCTTCACCGCAAAAACGTCGGAAACAACGCAATAAAGAATCAAAACACTGAAAAATCAAAAAATGGCTCAATTGACGGCCATGTTGAATTTCGAATTCGAGCGCAGGCAAAATTTTCCGATCCGATCGCGTCGGCGGCTGGAGAAAGAATGACTGTGCCTCCCCTCCTTCCTTGCCTTCCACCCCAGTTGATAATTGGGTTGGGTTCAATTTTAATGCTTATGACAAGATATCTCTGGACAGGTTCCTAAACTTCGCGCTGCTGGACTTTGGAGCTTCTGGTTTCAGCATGGATGAGCTTTGGGCTGAATTTAAAACACTATGCTGCTTTGCGATAGAAAATTTTATCCCAAAGAAAAAGATTGTAACATGTCGTGGCTTCTCCTTCCCGGTGTGGTTCACACCTGACCTCCGTTCAAAGTATCTTCGTCTCCAACAGCTTTTCCAGGATTGCCTGTCGGAGCCAAGCTTACTTCCCCAGTATTCTTTTGCCTTAAGGGACTACCAGCGTGTACTGCAGTCCATGGAGAGAAAATTTGTCCAGGCATTGGCTGTGAATGATGTGATCTCCACTAAACAGTTTTGGAGATTTCATCACAGCAAAGCCTCTTCACCGGTGACTCTGGCCACCTGTGGAGAGGCCAGTGATCCGTCAGCTTTTGCACTGATGGTTCGGGAGCACATGGGTGCGGTGCTGTTTCCTCACCTAATTCTGTGTCAATATATGATGAGCAACCCACAATTTTCATGAGGGATGCTGATGTGTTGACTGATAGTTCTGTGATCTTCCCAATTAAATCTTGCAACAATTCAACCTTTGACCTCATTGACTGCATCCCAATGGTATTTTTAAAGAACCATGGGGATGTTTTGTCAAAATATTTGCTGATATTGTTTTCTCTATCACTAGGCCTAGCTTCGAATTTTATCCCAACTGACTGGAAGCAGAGCATAGTTAAGCCTCTTCCTAAAGGAGGCCTAGCTTTGTCAATTGAGAGTTTTAGGCCTATAAGCCTGATAAGCTCTTGTGCCAAGCTGATGGAGAAAATTGTTGCTGGCTACTTATATCGCCTGCTTGAGGGTCAAAATTTCTTCTTCCGTGGCCAACATGGTTTCAGGTCTAAATACTCTTGTGAAACTCAGCTCACTGGTTTTATTCATGAGATCTCAGTGGCTTTGGGAAATTCCGCACAAATCGATGCTGTCTTCATTGACCTGGTTAAAGCCTTCGATCGGGTCTCTATTCCTCTTCTTTGCAGGAAATTGGCTAGATTGAATATCCCAGAAAACTTGTTTGTATGGCTTTCAAATTTCATTACTGACAGACACTTTAGGGTTCTGTTAAATGGGGAGTTGTCTGATATTCTTCCTGTTACGAGTGGCATTCCACAAGGGTTGTATGTGGTCCTTTGCTTTTTCTAATATATTTTAACGACATGACATCTGTAATTAAGTCTAGTATCAGACTTTTTGCAGATGACATTGTTGTCTATAGGGTCATTTCCTCAAGCGAGGACGTCACTGCTCTGCAGGCTAATGTTAGCTCCATTGCAGAATGGTGTGATGCAAACTGCATGGGTGTAAATGCCTCGAAAACATCCGTCATGTCTTTTACAACTTCCCGGTCACCTGCATTGCACGACTACAAGGTAGGATCCAATGTCCTGTGCAGGCCAGAAACCATAAAATACTTGGGGTTGATTTTTACTCCCGAATTGAGCTGGGCTCCACACATTGGAAAGATTGTACAAAAAGCATCGAATCAATTGAAGTTCCTAATTAGGAACTACAGCTATGCAACTAGACGAGTGAAGATCATTTCATATTTCTCAACTGTTAGGTCATTGTTAGAATACTCCACGTCATCATGGTCACCCTTCCAAAAATGTTACGTTGATGCAATAGAAGCTGTGCAGCGAAGAGCTGCAAGATTTGTTACAGGCAACTTTTGCATTGATGCGAGCGTTACGTCCCTTTTAAATGAGTTAGGATGGGACTCTCTTGAGAGGCGAATAGTCCTGCATAGTCTTTCTGCATTTAGGCAATGTATTCTGGATCGTGGAGGATGGGGTGATGGACCATGGATTCTTACCCCAAATAACAACCCCACCAGAGCAAGCAAGTTTTTGACCTTCGTTCCTCCTGTTCTTTCGAAAAATATTGACAGATACTCGTTTTTTCACAGCAGCCTTTTCCTGTGGAATCGCCTCTGCCTTCCTGTGGATGTGCTCCATTATTCTGAGGACCACTTTAACAATGTTATTAGGACAAAACTAGAAAATCTATCTGTGGTCTAAGCAGGTTTTCGGGCATTCGGCTTGTAGGCAAATGACATCTTTGCTGACCTGGTTTCTTATTGCAGTTGTGTTGACAAGAACCACTAGGTAGGCTATTGGCGGTTCTTCGTGTCATTCTAATTTTTCTTCCCCGCTTTCGTCTATTCTTCCATCAATTTACTGTTAGGGCAATTTCATCCCATATTGACTTTTTTTTTTAACACTAATGCCTGTTGGCTTGGCATCAATTTGTGGTGTATTGCCTGATCTACTCCATTCTGATACTGGAATTCCTGGCATCATTTTCGAAACTTGTGCAAGGTTCGTTGCCCACCATTTATTTATTTTAATGTGTTTGTTTTGTCCTTTTGACCTGCCTGACATGCCACCTTTGTGGGCCTATTTATTTTGCTTGAGTTATTCATACGCCATGCATCATTATTTTTAAAACTGGCGTTTTGTCCACTGCACTATCAGAATGTGATGTAATTTTTGGCCAAATGGCTGTTGACTGCAAGACTGCATTGGTGTTGACATGCACCACAAATTTGTTTGCATCTCTCCGACGGCATTGGTTGTTTTTTAATTCTTGACACTGGACTTTGTCCCACGGTGGCGTCGGCGGGGGGACTCCATCCCCAGTTATAAATTTTTAAAATTAGGGCGAAATTTTTTTGAATTTTTTTTGGAAAAATTGAAAAAAAAATCAATTTTTTTGATTTTTTTATATTTTTTGAAATCAAAAAATCTTTTTTTTTTCAATTTTTTCTTTCAATTTTTTTGAGAAAATTCTTCAAATTTCAAAATCCCGAAGGCACCCTGGTCTTCGGGCATCCGGGGGACCTTGGCCTTCATTTCATGAATTTCACAACAAATTCATTCTCAGTTTTTTGGAGCCAAAAAGGGTGCCCCATTCTGGAAAACCTGGAATTGTCAGGAAATTTTTTCTTTCTGGAAAATTCAGGGAATTTCCACAAAAATTGGAAAAGTCAGGGTATTTCTTGATTGAACAAGAAGACTCAAAAAGATGAGAAAGTGACTGCGACTATTTCCGGCATCATTTTGGCCTCAAGAACACAAATTCAGCACTGAAAATGAAGCCCAAATTTCAAAATTTCGGTCAAGAACGACCTTGGGATTGATGGGAATATCCAAAAACCCCTGGTCACAACCAGCTTCCTTCTTTCATCGTCAGCGGTCATATGGGTAAAATTTGAATGGTTGGGTGCATATTTTTTTTTTCCAATCCACTTCCGCGGACAGCAGCATCGCAACAGTCAATCACGTCGTCTCAATTTGTGACGTCATCAATTTTTGCATTTTTGCCTTGCCACCGCTTTTTGCCATTTGGCGTGTTTGCCACCGCTTCGCAACTCTTCTGGGGTCACAATGGGGTAAAGGTCAGGTTTGGTTTAGTTTGGTTTTGAAATTTGGATGTTGAAATTGGCTGGAATTCCCAACAGCCAATCAGAGACGCGCATACGGAAGGGGATTGGGGAAAAAAATATGCTGGTTGGGTGCTGGCAATTTGCGGGGGCTCAAACATTTTCGTTGAGCTCAGGTCCTCCTCTTCAAAAAATTTCAATGGTTATTCCTTATTCCTTCTTGAACATTCCTGGGTGTTCCTGATCCTTCCAGAAATTTTCAGTCTCACCAAGTTCTTCACCATCAGGGTCATTCCGGTCATTCGATGTTTTGATGCTTTTTCCAACTCTTGCACTTCCATCCCTCTTTTTGAAATGTAAAAATTCCTTGTTTTTTCTTGGACCACCATCTTTCGGGGGTCACAGCGCCGAACCGGACGGCCCCAGGTAACTGCTCAGGATTTTTCCCTAGGGCTGAGTTCTGGATCCTCGGATCAACTGTGAGAGTCGTCCCCAACAGACTTCCAACTGTACTTTTTTCTGGGGGCCCCCACTTTCGGGGGCACAGTTACAAAATGATGAGCGCAAGGTGACCGTTTATGGTGTTCCCGGAGGGGTTTTCGGGCTTTCCCGATAAAATTCAGGGTTGTGGCTGTTCCCCGACGATTTCCAAGTGTTCCACTGACTTTTAGGGCGTTCTCCGTTTGTCGGCAGTCTCGCCAACCAACAGGGGGCCATAGCTCCGAACCAGACATCCCTAAGTGACTGTTCAGGGTTGTACCCGGAGGTTTTCGTGTGCTGCCGATCAAATCATTCAGAGTCGTTCCTGTCCGATTTGTTAATGTTTCATCGACTTTCTGGGTCATTCGTGTTTTTCGGGGGGGGGGGGGGGGGGCTCGCCCATCATTGGGGTCATAGCTCCGAACCGGACAATCCTGACTGACCGTTCAGAGTTGTTTTCGGGTGGCGACAAAAAAAGGAAATGACCCTGAAAGTCGATGAAACAATTAGAAATCGGCCGGGAACAACCCTGAATAATTATTGGGTTGTTCCCGGGTCTCCGGAGTTTTCCGATCTTCTTCATATGGTCATTTCTGGCCGATTTTCCAAGTGTTTCTCCGTCTTTCAGTGTCATTGTCTATTTTTCGGGGTCTCCAAGAAGTCGGGGGCCAGAGTTCAGAAAAAGACGGCCCTGGGTGGTCGTTTGTTCCAGGGGTTATTTGGGTTCCCCCTATGTAATTCAGGGTACGTTCCCCGATGATTTCGCAAAAGTTTGGGATTCCCTTTTTGGGAAACACCTACTGCGACTGACTGCGCGTCGATCTCATCTGCGTCTTTCTCATCCCTCTTTCGACGGTGGCGCCGCATTTGCAGCAGAAATCTGCAGTCCACTCTCTGTCCATTTAAGAGAAGCTCCGTCTGTGCGCACACTATATCCTTCTACTCCGCTATGGCTATTGATTTTGTTGGCCAACTCTGCTGTGGCGCTGGATCGATTGTGACTGCCCTCTTTTATCTGTATATATACCCTCCAAAGATTGAGCAATTTGCAGTTCCCATACACTTGTGATTCGACCACAGCAAAATAAAGCAAAAACTGAAATTGATTTTAATTCTCATTTTATTCTTTTCTTGTAGCAAACCCACCTTGTCGGCCGTCAACAACTCTGCACAGATTTACCAACACAAAAAATTAGACTTTTAAAATGGCCCAAGAAAGAGCCAAAGCTAAATATCAAATACCTACCTACTTTTCGGGAAGGTTGTCGTGTCACTTTTGACTGGTGGCGAACACGCCTGTCTTGTGATTCAAAGAACCTGGGATCGATCCTGGAGCATGCCGGAGCCGGATTTCTCTCAGGCATAAATAGCAAGGATCGTGTGGCAAGAAAGCAGTTAGTCGTATAAAATATCATTCTTCTGATAGGACATTAAGAAAGGACATTAAGGATTTTTTTTAGAAAGGATATCAAGATCCACATACAGGGATGGGCAAGGTAGGGTACCTTAGAGGGGGGGTAAAGAGGTCTACGATGGGGGGGGTATGGCACCGAAAATGCAGGGGGTCTGGGGGCCGTGCCCCCCAGCGGGGGTCCAGGTGGAAGCGACCCTGGCAGGGGGTTTGGGGGACAGCGTCCCCCAAATGCTGGAGCTTTTTTGAAAATTAGGGGTCCTCAGATGCCATTTTACGACATTTCATGTCCTTTTTTTCTTATCCTGGAGGGATCGCAGTCGCAATAGATGGAGCAAGGAAAGAACTGTCACACGACTTTCTGGATGAGTTTTTTTTCATTTTACCATTTTCTGTAAATCAAAACAGAAAGTACAAAAGAAACAGAATGTAGCTATTGAAGTCCTGGGGTGGTCTTTCATCACCTAAGGTGTGCTTAGGTGTGCAGCACACACCAGGACTTCGGCCAACGGTCCCCTCGGAAAAAGGCTAGGGGGTAACATCGGCCGAAGGTCGAGGTTACCCCCCCCCTAGCCTTTTTCCAGCAGGGGAATCAAAACAGGAATTACAAAAGAAACAGAATGTTGCTATTGAAGTCCTTCCTGGTGTGTGCAGGACACACGAGGACTTTGGCCAAAGGTACCCTTGGAAAAAGGATAGGGGGTAACCTGAGCCAAAGGCCGAGGTTACCCCCCCTAGCCTTTTTCCGGCAGGGGAATCAAAAAGGAAGTAGGTACAAAAGAAACAGAATGTTGCTATTGAAGACAATTGAAGTCCTTCCTGGTGTGTTCAGGGCACACACCAGGAAGGACTTTGACAGCAACATTCTAGGGTGGGGGTAACCTCGGCCAAAGGCAGAGGTTACCCCCCCTAGCCTTTTTCCGGCAGGGGAATCAAAACAGAAAGTACAAAGAAACAATGTTGCTCCTATTGAAGTCCTGGTGTGTGCCCTGCACACACACCAGGACTCTTTTCCCACCTTTTTCCGACGGTACCCTTGGCCTTCGGCCTCGGACGAAGGCCAGGGGGGGTTACCCCCCCCCCTATGCTCAACCCTGTCCACATATCCACACATCGATTAGCCACATCACAAGACATGCAAGTGTCGAGTGTGTCTCCGCTCTGTAGAACACGACTCTTTATCGGGAAATACTGTGGGTTGACATATTATGCCAACCCACAGTAGGTATTTCCCGATAGAGTCGTGTTCTACAGAGCGGAGACACACTCGACACTTGCATGTCTTGTGATGTGGCTAATCGATGTGTGGATATGTGGATCTTAATATCCTTTCTAAAAAAAAATCCTTAATGTCCTTTCTTTGCTGCACCTATGTCATTGTTCGATCGAAAACAGTATTTTGACGATGTTTTTTTTTTCATTCTCTAGAATAAAAACAAGTTTAAAACATTTAAATCAGATTGTTTAAAACAAAATGATTTAAACAAAGCTCTGCGTTTTAAACAGCTTGTTTTAAACAACTGTTTAAAACAAAACAACCCTAGCCGCAACCCAATTCCGCTCTGCATTCAATGGAAACGACTCGGAGCCGTTATTTACGGCTGCAATTTAATGAATATTTCCTTTTTTTTATTTGTTTGAAAAAAATACAGAAAAAACACAAGATAGGTAGCGACTAGCCAAAACAGGACAATAAAGCTGACTATATAGCAGGGTTGGAAAAAACATGTTTTTTTTAAACATAAAAAACGTTTTTTAAACGTTTAAAACATGTTTTTTTTGTTTTAAACTTTTTTTCTCCATGTGTTTTTTGAGTAGTTTAAAATGGGTTTTAAACATGTTCCAAAAGCTGCCAAGGCTAATTTTGCAATAATTTAGTGACAATGGTACTTGAAAAAGGCAGCAATAATGGTTTTATAGATAACAATGACAGAAAAACGTCGAAAAAATGAGTAAATACGCAAAAAGCATTTTTTGCTTTTGGTGATTGTTTTAAACAAACCATTTCAAACAAGTTGCGGTTGTTTTAAACATGTTTAAAACACAATTTTGTTTTAAACAAACCTTATTATCTTTGTGCTAACCTTGGATCCTTTTTGGCCAGTGGCCGATGCTCGAATTTCTTCAAAAGTTTTTTGAATTTCGGCCAGGAAGGATCCAAGGTTAGCACAAAGATAATACCAACGTGATTTTAATACTCAATAAGTGGCGTAATTCGTCGCTTTGGGTGTCGCCAGTTTTTATTTGTCCGCAAGAGGCGCGGATGTCGCTCGGTGGCCTACTGCGACAAGCATTGCGACTATACGGCAGTCGCGGGTTGTCACCCACGGAATGTTAAATTTCTCTGGAACCGTTTCACGGATTTTGACAGAATTTTTTGTGCTGGAAAGCAGAAAAATGTGCGATTTTGGACGTATATAACAGCCCCGAATTTTTCGCTGGTAAAATGCTGAAATATTGGAGACATACAAAAGTGTCCAAGTTAACATGCGATAAAATTCCGGGTTCCTGCCTCACATTTTCAAAGATTGCGCGATTTTTTCCGCTGTAACATGGTTTGACCTGCGGAAGAGTTGTAGAGGAAGCTTTCAGCTTTCCAAAAATACCAAAATCATTGAATTTGATCATCATTTTATGAACAAAAAACGCGACATGGAAGCATTATTTTTTCGTTGCGTCAAAAACAAAAAATGCTTCCATGTCGTGTTTCTTCTCCATAAAATGGTCAAATGATGTTCTAATTCAATGATTTTGGTATTTTTGGAAAGCTGAAAGCTTCCTCTGTAACTCTTCCACAGCTCGAAATCATGTTACCACGGTAAAAATCGCGGCCTCCAAGGGAGATGCGGCCTCATCCCCGCTTATTTTTGTGCAGAAAATAAAATGAATTCTTCCGCGTCGCGTTCTCTCTTAAAAAAAAAGAGTCAAAAGGTGTTCAAATGCAATGATTTTGGTGTCTGTGGATAGCTGAGGGCTTCCTCTACAACTCTTCCGCAGGTCAAAACCATGTTATAACGGAAAAAATCGCGCAATCATTGAAAGTGTTTAGGCAAGAACGCAAAATTTTATCAAATCAAAATTTGAACATATTTTTCCCCACATGACTTTCAGTTTTGCCCGTGAAAAGTTCGGGATAATTTTATAGTCCTGAAAAGGTCTAATTTTCAGCTTTCCAACACAAAAGATTTCATCAAAATCCGTCATTTGGTTCCAGAGAAATTAATCAGTTCGTTGCCGATGCACCGCGACGCACAAATCAACCAGAGCCAGGAAAACCGGCCTCTTGACGCGACGGCAGAGAAAGGAAAAGAGCGAAAATTGGCGCTCGGTGGGCGGGGATGGGCAATGAGAGTTACGGCACTTATAAGAATGAGAATCACGTTGATAATACCATGCCGTGCCGTGCTCAAAGGAAGCTTTCCAAATTATTTAAACAAACCGTTTTTTTTTTCAAGTCCTGGTTGTTTAAAACATGTTTAAAACATATTGTTTGAAACAGAATGTTTTAAACGAACAACCCTGCTGAAAAGGTACCAATGCACATTTGGTGGTTCCTGAACACCTGTCTACCAGACTGGGCCGACTGACCTATTCTAACCTCTGCCTCGTGTCCAGTTAAGTGGTGCGGATTTCTGGGACCTCCATTTTATTTAAGCATGTGACCGCCTTCGTCCCTTTTTGACCCTTCACGTCCCGCCAAGTAGTGTGATTCATCAAGAACTATCTGTTTTCACTTTGCATCTTTTACAATGATCCACTAATGTCCAGCCATTTCTCTGATGGTGTCCGCTGTTGGTGTTATCATATGCCGCACTTCAAGCGATATTCGTTTGTTTTCTTATCATCACCAAAAAACCAACTGTCGTTTTTTTCGTTTTAAACACATTTATTTTGTGCTTTTTTTTGTTTTAAACACGTTATTTTGTTTAAAACATCGCTTATTGAAAACACAAAAAACACCTGATTAAAACATGTTTAAAACAAATAAGTAGGTAGGCCGAAAGCGTTTTTTATTTTATTTTATTTAAAACATGTTTTTTCCAACCTTGGTTACGGCTATGGGGCGTTGATCTCCTTGCGAGCCCAAGGTGTGCAGCAAGGTTCATGCGGAGCCTCTGGCCTCGGTCGTATGGTTGCCAGCTCATGATGGCAAAGCTGATGATGATGATAAAGGTGACATGCAATTACTTCAACAGAATATAGCACTTAACTGGAATTATGAGGTATGGATCATATTTTGAATTTTAAAACCCTTAATTCATCAACTTTGCTGAATTGCTGAATTTACAGTTGACTGTGCCTCCCCTCCTTCCTTGCCTTCCACCCCAGTTGACAATAGGGTTGGGTTCAATTTTAATGCATATGACAAGATATCTCTGGACAGGTTCCTAAACTTCGCGCTGCTGGACTTTGGAGCTTCTGGTTTCAGCATGGATGAGCTTTGGGCTGAATTTAAAACACTGTGCTGCTTTGCGATAGAAAATTTTATCACAAAGAAAAAGATTGTAACATGTGATGGCTTCTCCTTCCCGGTGTGGTTCACACCTGACCTCCGTTCAAAGTATCTTCGTCTCCAACAGCTTTTCCAGGATTGCCTGTCGGAGCCAAGCTTACTTCCCCAGTATTCTTTTGCCTTAAGGGACTACCAGCGTGTACTGCACTCCATGGAGAGAAAATTTGTCCAGGCATTGGCTGTGAATGATGTGATCTCCACTAAACAGTTTTGGAGATTTCATCACAGCAAAGCCTCTTCACCGGTGACTCTGGCCACCTGTGGAGAGGCCAGTGATCCGTCAGCTTTTGCACTGATGGTTCGGGAGCACATGGGTGCTGTTTTCTCACCTAATTCTGTGTCAATATATGATGACCAACCCACAAATTTCATGAGGGATGCTGATGTGTTGACTGATAGTTCTGTGATCTTCGCAATTAAATCTTGCAACAATTCAACCTTTGACCTCATTGACTGCATCCCAATGGTATTTTTAAAGAACCACGGGGATGTTT
>JASGXE010016428.1:0-11462 GCA_030068105.1 Sinentomon sp. SZTP_YWyxl
TGACTTTTGTAACTGATTGGCTTTGAACCTTCGATTGTTATCAATGCGCTTTCGTAGCGATTTCAACTCTTCACCATTTTACCACCATGCCAAGAGATGTCTTCACTGGGGGGTGGGGTCATCGACGACCAGAATAACGGCCATTTTTAGCTGTTTGATTATAATTTAGCCATTCTCACCAGTCACTTGACCAACACCAACCCAACCTATGTCTTTCCCGAAACAGAAGACAACTTCCAACATCCGAAGACATCGATCAAATTCTTTCAGATCATCTGCAGGTATAGCCATGGATATTTCGGCAGGAGGTTTTTTCAAGTTTTGCTGACCACACCACCTGATAAAAAATCATTACGAGATCTAGTTTTGAAATTGATTCAAACAAAAATCGAAAATTTTCCTGGGAACAGAACAAAAAGCTGGCACATGTATCATGCCACCTGCTTTTCTGCTGTTGATTACTGTGTGTGTGCAGGGACTTGTTGAACACCCGGTGTACCTAACAAAAGTGCGCTAGCAATAAAGCCGACCTGGCTTCTGTCCTGATTAGGTATGTATATCCATTAATCTTTTTGACTGTCGATGCTGATAAAAGAAAAGAAATAACATGAACAGGAGGAGCCTTGGATCTGATGTCCACATGCCATTTGTGTTCAGGTGCAAAAATCTTTTAATGCTCTTATCATGTTTTTCGATAACAGTTCATAGCACTCTTCTAAACACGCATTTTGGGACAAGCACACAAACAATAAGGTCTCATCTGATTGCTTGTTTTGGCATTTACATGAATATCACCCTTTTTTGTTACTCAAAGATCTCGACATGTGCCTGCAATGGGCAAAACATTGCAATGAGAACAAAGCCGCTGTGGACGACGGACAAAATTTGATGAGAATTTTCACGCAGTGAAGAACTGAGCCTAAAACTCACAACTGTCATCAAGACGTTGGGTGTTTCAGATCTTGGGGGAACCCCTGTACTTACTGCAATTTGCGGTTTTTGACGTCTGGGTCGCGACCCAATACCCAAAATTCGGCTCCGAACATTGCAAAAAGATCACGGTCAATTTCACGAAGCTTGATAAAAAAAATCTTATTTCCCGAATGGATCAGGGAAAAATCAACATGACGCTTCAATTGAAATGGAGATGTTTGGAAACCCTTGAATTTCGCCCCAGGTTGACTTATTGTGTGCGCGGAAGCACACCGAGCAGTCGCACACAATAAATTTATACAGGTTGTGCATGAGGCTGCCATCAGCCTCATTAATCCCAATGCAGATGGACCACTATCTTGTCACAAAAACGACATTATTGGTTTGTGGGTTGTTTGTGACAAATGCCGTCGACAAAAAACGGTACTTACGGCGGAGAGATCATGACGGGGGTAACGCTAACTCTGAGCTACGAGGTAAATTTTTGCCATCTGCTTCAATGGAAAAGAAGTACCTCGCTGCTCGGAGTTAGCAGTACCCCCATCATGATCTCTCCGCTGCTAAAGGTGCAGTTCCATCATGTCATTTTACATCACTTTTGACGACTCCTTGTCATTAAATGGCAGGGTGTTATCAATTTTAGCTGTCACAACAATGAAAACAAATGGAGCCTTTTTCATCGCCAGGTTAATGAGACGGTTGCGTACGACATACCGTTGTTCAAGGATAATGCACTGGGCCTGCAAACTTATGAGGCAGCCAGTCATAAATGACGAAGATGTGCCAAAAATGACAAAATGGAACTGAACCTTAAGGTTACAAAATTGCACGATCGCACGGAAACATTTTCAGAAAATGCCGAACTCTGCGATGGGTGTGTTCCGAAATCGGCCAAGGGACCGAAAACACCGTCCTTGGGTCGCGAACTCTAAACGCAAACAATGTTGAGTCGCTGCTGAAGAAGGGTTGTGTTCCAACAACATAGTTGCAATGCTTGGAAAAACATGTTGCGGTGTGCAGACGGCTTCTCGTTTGCGGTTTTCTCCTCGGTGAAAAGGCCTGATGGCTGATTCGTCAGCTTTCGTGAAATGTGCACGGAAAAGTGTCTGCAGAAAAAGCGCACATGCGCCATGCGGGACCCAGCAGAGCAGCACAGACAACGGCCACACTCCGCTCATGGTGGCTTGACGAATGGACATTGGAACAGGAAATTGGCCTTTTTCTGCTGGGTATTAGGCCCAGCCTCGCCCAAGAAACTCCGAACTTTGGATTTTTGGCTGAGGTGCTGGGATCGGAATCGTCTTCGCGTGATCAATGCCGCGAACTTCCTCCACACCCTGTCTCCGATTGTCAGGGTCAAAAAACTGGCAGATTACCTGCGCTTGGATGCAAAGGTTTTTTCTGCCGAAGCAAAGTGAGCTCAAGTCAAATGCTCACAGAGATGAGACCCCGAAAAGAGTGTTTCGTCAAAACGGCAAATGGGATCTGGATGCACGCCGCAAACATGTTTCTCAGCCACTTGCAAACAACTCGGTGTCTCTTTTGATTTGTTGAGCAGTGATCCAGCAGCCTGCACATGAGACCTGCAACCAAGAGTTTGGACAACAGCAGTGAGAAGGTTAAACAAAAGCCTTCAAATTCTGGAGAATTTGAAAAATGTGTTTTCTCAAAGAAAAATTGTGTTTTGGCAAAGAAAAGAAAAAGAAAAAGAAAAAAGAAAAAATGTGTTTTGGCAAAAAGAAAAAAAGAAAAAATGTGTTTTGGCAAAGAAAAATTAACTGTCGGGTGCTTGCAGGTACTCAAATGGAGCAACAATGCAGATTCACAAAAAACATTTGTTGCAATGGGGCACTTTTATCTCTGCTCGGATGACGGGGTCCACAGTCAAGTGGTAAAAACAGTGTTCCCAACAGTTTTTTTTTTGTATTATTGTTGTGGCGGCAGAATGACAGTACTCATGCATGTGAATCTGTAAAGTCTCAATTTTCACATGCATAAGTACATTAATTCCGCCGCCACTGTAGGTACCATCGCCTGCAAAGCTTGAGTCATCAGCATGGAGTGCTGCCAGTTAAACAAAACCAATCAACAAAACCAACTTTTCCCAGTCCGAAGTGGGTGAAATATTCTTTTCAGTTTTGATGTTTCGGCTCACTCGTCAGTCGTCTTTTCTTGTTTCTTTCTCCACGCAAGCACTTGGAATCGAAAATTTGCTTGTGTGCTTGCCTCGTGGCCAAAATCAAATTTGTTAGAGGGTGAAACATCCAAGAAAGGCCACAATATCTTTTTCGTTTTCATGTTTGGAAATCGAAAAACGCAGCTGCACAAATCTGGATTTGTTCTCGTAAAATTCTGCTTGGAAGTTTTGTGCTCACCTCGCGTCTTCAGGCAGGAACTGCTTCAGGCCGCTTGGGCCAATTGCCGAAATTGAATGCAAGCATTTGAACCGAGTGTCAGTTGGCAGTGGAATTTTCCAACCGTGTTTTGTTTTTGTCGGTGCTTGGGAAGCAGAGTCATTCTCTGATTCGACGTCCTCGTCTCGAGGAGTTGCCAATCTCAACGCAGACACCTGATCCCTTCATTTCCAAATAATTGGCCACCCCAAAGCCCAAGGTGGGAATTGGAAGGTGCGGTGCAAGGTTTTCTTTGCGCCCAAGACAACCAAACCAGTTTTTAGGAACTGCCACGGAAATGAGCCAGTTTTAGCCACGGAAATGAGCACGTTGCTTCTCCCCATGGTTCTTGGGTTTCAGAAAACCAAGGAGACTGTTCACGATATTTGGCTTTGCGAAGCCAGGCCAACGTGATTCTAATACTTATAAGTGCCGTAACTCTCATTGCCCTTCCCCGCCCACCGAGCGCCAATTTTCGCTCTTTTCCTTTCTCTGCCGTCGCGTCAAGAGGCCGGTTTTCCTGGCTCTGGTTGATTTATGCGTCGCTGTGCATCGGCAACGAACAGTTTAATATCTCTGGAACCAAATGACGGATTTTGATCAAAATTTTTGTGTTGGAAAGCTTAAAATTAGACCTTTTCAGGACTATAAAATTATCCCGAACTTTTCACGGGCAAAACTTGAAAGTCATGCGGGGAAAAAATATGTTCAAATTTTGACAAGATAAAATTTTGCGTTCTTGCTGAATACTTTCAATGATTGCGCGATTTTTTCCGTTATAACATGGTTTTGACCTGCGGAAGAGTTGTAGAGGAAGCCCTCAGCTATCCACAGACACCAAAATCATTGCATTTGAACACCATTTGGCTCTTTTAAAAAAGAAAGGACGCGAAGCGGAAGCATTCATTTTGTTTTCTGCAAAAAAATAAGCGGGGATGAGGCCGCGTCTCCCTTGGAGGCCGCGAATTTTCCCGTGGTAACATGGTTTCGACATGTGGAAGAGTTATAGAGGAAGGTTTCAGCTTTCCAAAAATACCAAAATCATTGAATTGGAACATCATTTATGGAGAAGAAACACGACTAAGCATTTTTTTGTTTTTGACGCAACAAAAAAGTACCTATGCTTCCATGTCGCGTTTCCTCTTCAAAAATGGTCAAGTGATGTTCAAATTCAATGATTTTGGTATTTTTGGAAAGCTGAAAGCTTCCTCTACAACTCTTCCGCAGGTCAAATCTATGTTACAACGGAAAAAATCGCGCAATCCTTGGAAATGTGAGGCAGGAACCCGGAATTTTATCACATTTTAACTTAGAAACTTTTGTATCTGAAATTTTTTGAGCATTTTACCAGCGAAAAATTCGGGGCTGTTATACACGTCCAAAATCGCTCGTTTTTCTGCTTTCCAGCACAGCAAGTCCTGTCAAAATCCGTGAATCGGTTCAAGAGAAATTTAAGATTCCGTGAGTGACAACCCGCGACCGCCGTATAGTCGCAATGTATTTTACTTGTCGCAGTAGGCCACCGAGCGACATTCGCGCCTCTTGCGGACAAATAAAAATTGGCGACAGCCAAAGCGCCGAATTACGCCACTTATTGAGCATTATAATCACGTTGGCCAGGCCTTCAAGATTTGCGTGAGCGGACAACATTTCAAAGACCAATAAGTTTCGCCAGTTTTCCACGGTTTTGTGCGCCGACAGCAGACCTATCCACCATTTCAATGCAACAAAATCAGCTTGGCACAGAAGTCAGAAGTGGCTTCGCTGCTTCCGTCAAAATGGGCGCGAACAGAAATCCAAAACAGTCTGATCATGCCTTTCAATCAGCGACCAAAAACATCACAATCTCCCACCCAAGGCCCTTTCAACTGATCACGAGACAGACAGATGATTGCAATATAATGGAGGCCTTTGTCAATCTCAAATTCATCAGCCTGAGAGCCAATAATTTGAGCTTCGGTTTTCGACTGAAAGAAAAAAGAGCAATTCCAAAAACAAAAACATTTCAAAATGCGTGGGAGAAGACCAAGTTCGCGGACATGGTTTGCGGTTTCATCGACGGATGGCAGCAGAAGGTTGACAACAGACGGTGAGGGTGGTCATATTTGGTTCGGTCAGGCACAGCTGGCACATCTCCTCCGTGAACTTGGCCACTTCACACGTTGACAGGAAAACGAACTTCCAGAAAAAAATTGGGGTTAGCTGCAGAAAAAAATTTGGTTATGGTCCTATAGTTGGTGATCTGGGAGACAAGGCTGGCTTTCGTACAAGGTCAGGTTTGGTTCGGTTTGGTTGTCAGGTTAGGATAGGTTGCATTAGGTTAGGCAACCATACCTGACCGAACCTAACCTGACCTAACCTTTTACGAATGCCAGCCTTGTCTCCCAGATCACCAACTATACCATAACCAAAAACTTTGCAGCAAATATTCATTTTTCCGGAGGGTGAACATTGGGATTGCATGCACGTTCAGCGGACTCCGCTTCGAGCAATTTTGAGCGCACAAAAGTGATCGAAAACATTCGATCACTTGATCGAAAACATTCGATCACTTCGTGCACTTCATTTGGCAGTGGTGGATCAGGGTGCTCAAACACAATTGTTTTTTATTCCCTGGTGGTGATGACGTTTTTCAACTGTTCTCAACGGAAACGTTCTGCTTCCATCTTGCGGATATTCTTCTTGGAAAAAGCGTGTGGCATGCATTTTTACTTTGCAAAGCGCATCTCTCATCTGTGTGGAACACGCTGAGTTGTACCTACTGCGACTGGGTGTAGGTCTATACTTGGTCTATACGTGCTTGCGTACAAAAGAAATCGGCACCCAACTTTTCCGTCACGTTTTTGGCATTAATTGTCGAACAGAAATAACACCAGCAAGGTCCGTGGTCCCTGGCAGGTGACTACAGACGACCAAGTAGCAGGTGCCTACCAACAGGGGGCAGCAGAGAGTCAGTGCACGCACGCGCTCGAAGGGGACACAACAAAAAGCCTTCGAGTCGAGTTGCGCAACACATTTGCAACTGGTCCAAAAAAAAGAGAAATGGGTTTGTTTTGTGTGTGAGAAATGAGAGCACATGGCAAATTGCAAGTCCAACTTCCCTCTGGCAGTTTTTTGAATGGCCCAAAAAATCCGGCCTGAGAACGCCAATCCTCATCGCGCTGTGTTTGGATGACACCACGATAGATAGTCCAGTCAAATTATTGTGTGGAATTTCATGGAATAGCGGACAAAATTCATATTGAGCTGAAATTTGGCACAGATATCTCCTTGAATGTCTATTTGCTTGAAGCCCCCACGTTTCCGAATTGTGCTTCACCCATTATCGCGGGTTGAAGGGTGGGGGTGAGGGTTAAATACTAACTTCTGTATTTCTCAACCGATTTTATTCAAGTTTGGCACACACTTAGATCCCATTATTCAGTGCCTTCCCAAAAAATTTCAATTTTCTAAGTCAGGTAGTTTTTGAGTTATGATGACATGGTCATAAAAAGTTGACGCGACTTTTGCCCAAGATTTCTGGAAAACCGGTAAAGATTTTTTCACTCATTCTGTGCCAGTGTTCAAAAATTAGTCCTTTTTGGCTGGCGGAGCTCTTTTCTAGATTTAACCCAAAATTCACAAAAAAATAAACACATTTCAGTCATTTGCGGCATTCGTGTAAGACATCTTCAGAAAGAATTGCTCAAAACTTGATGAAGAAGAAAAAATCAACGATTCTTCCTCAGTGGCCAAAAGAGTTGTGCTTTTTCAGTAAGAATGTCAATTTTACCTCTCTTGCATGAAAGACTGCTGAGAAAAAGCAATCGAAAGTTCGTGAAACACGAAAAAGTGAAAGCGGTAAAATTGCGCATTGAATTTTGAAGCAGAGCCCACGATGTCAGCTGGAAAACTCTTTCAAGTTTGAAAAAACAAACTTCTTCCATTTGACAACGAATTTGTTGTCGAGATAAAAATTTCAGATAGAGTTTGGAAGGGGAAGGTGGGGCAACGAGGTCCCATGGGGTAAGGAGGACCATTGAAATTTCGAAGGCTGTGGGAACTTCTGACACATGTTTCACATGTTTGTCGATTTACAGCGGGCGCTGTGATGATTGTCAGTGAGTGGCGATTTGATTTTCAGTGAGCACCGTGCGTGGAGAAATAATTTCCAAGATATCTTTGTCAAACCATTATCCATTTTTCTGCATGAAATGAAGGTGTACTTTCTGCCAGTTTGGGGTAAAGAGGACCGCCCGTGGTCCTCCTTACGCCATATGGACCCCATCTGAGCATTTTGCACTGCATTGTTTTTTCAAATCCAAAATGCCTTTAATCTTGACAATTTACTTGCTCAGGAAATAAAATATACGTTTAAGATCTCAGCCTTACCATTTCTGGGCCCGATGTGTTGCTCCCACAATCGCGCACATGCTCCCAATTCCCGACACTTATCTGTGTACAAATACCACGGTCCTTTGTGCCCCACACCTTTGGTCCTTTTTACCCCGCATGATGGGGCAAAGAGAAAGAGGACCATCGATTTAGCTCTCTAGAAATGATCCCAGCTCCTGAATGTGAAGCCACAACGGAATTCCGAGAGTGGCAATTTGTAGCCAAGGATCAAGGTAATCATGCACATGCAAATTTTCTTGCAGAAATTCATATTTGTCTTGATTTTATGACCGAACGTTTCTTACCAGGTCCTGGCTGCCTCACCCTCCCCTACCCATTCCCGCATTGGTTCTGAGGAGCAATCGCGATTCCCGCGCGACACGTTTTCATGGACGAAAGCTCATTTTTACTTCGAAAAAAGCACAAAATTCAAGGCGCAATTTTACCGCTTTCACTTTTTCGTGTTTCACGAACTTTCGATTGCTTTTTCGGTAACAGTTCGGAATACCTGCCGACATTGAACTGAACGGGTTAGAACCATTGCTCTGTGATATACTTAAAGCTAACTAAACCTAACCTAACCTGACCTAACCCAACCTAACCTATCCTAACACACCTATCCGAACCTATCCTGTCCTACCTACTTCGTCCTCATCTTCCTACCCTATTTTGGCAACTTGAGCGTGTGTGAAAACTCGTCCAGTTCAGCTTTTTTCAAATGTCGGCAGGTATTCCGAACTGCAACCGCTTTTTCTCTGCAGTCTTTCATGCAAGAAAGGTAAAATTGACATTCTCACTGAAAAAGCACAACTCTTTTGGCCACTGAGGAAGAATCGTTGATTTTTTCTACTTCATCAAGTTTTGAGCAATTCTTTCTGAAGATGTCTTACACGAATGCCACAAATGACTGAAATGTGTTTATTTTTGTGAATTTTGGGTTAAACAAAAAGAAGTGCTCTGTCAGTCAAAAAAGGACGAATTTTTGAACATATCGAGTTCAAGATAAAATACTTGCAACTGGATGAAGGTCATAAGCAAACTGCAGAGCAAGTTTGGTTTGGAGGTCACAGTTCCAAAGGCCTGTCTTCGCGTGGAGGAGATCAAGTTCGCGGAAGTGATTTGCGGTTTTCGGACAGCAAGCTGTGGGTTGACAACAGTCAACAAGCGAGTGCCGAACAGAGGTTGACAAGCAATTGGCGGTCGGGGCAGGTTGGCTCTGTTGAATTTTGATTTTAGAAACAACGACGAACAAAACGCAAATCTCGCCCGCGAACTTGGCCTGCTCATGTGGACAGGTCTTTGGAACCGTAATTTCTGCTGAGTATCAGTGCGTAATCACTTGTAAATCACTGCGTAAATGCTGCGTAATCACTGAACGAAGAAAAGAAAGAGAAAACTGACCTGACCCATTTTCTTCGTTTTTGATGTTCTCCCCTCCGGTTTTTGAGGCTCGAAACTTTTTGTCCATGTGCATTGTGGAAAATTTAATCACAGGAGCAATGTCGGCTCAGTTGCGTTCGGTATCATTTTACTGGTTATAAGTTGCGTTTCCTGCAGTGTTTTTTCCTTGCAGCGTTTTTCTTACCATGGAAGAAAAACGCTGCAAGGAAAAAACACTGCAGGAAGCGTAACCTTTCCAGTAAAATGACCCGAACGAAACTGAGCCAAAATTGAGCGTGATTTAATTTTCCGCTGCACTATACATTTCCAACAAACACAAGAGGTAAAGTTGGTCAGAGGTAAAGTTGGTTACGAATCGGGCACTTTTCCATCTCACCAGTCACCCCATGTTGAACTTCTGACCCGCATAAAGTGAGAAAAATCACTCGGAATTAAGAAAATAGGTTAGGTTGGGAGGGTAGGTCAGGTTAGGACAGGTTAGGCAGGTTAGGTTGCGTAAAGTTGGCTTTTGTATGCCATTTGTATCAAAGTAACAACAAAAGCGAAAGTCGGGATGTGTCCCGATTCGTATACAGGGTGGCCCAAAAAAATGTATACCGAAAATGTTTTTTGCCATTCGCAGGTGGATTTTTCATTATTTTCTTTTCTTTTGCAGCAGTATTGTGTTTGGCAAGAAAGCTATGTTGCAGTCCAAAAACTTTTATACATCAAACTATCTTTTTAAAGCAGACCACTGCTTCCACGGGATGGAATAATGAACTTTCATAATTTAGTCATGTTGTTTCTCCAAAGTTTGTTTTTGAGGCCTGCATAAAAAATGGACATCATTTATGGCGGGTAAGAAAGTCAACGACCCCTTCTTGTCAAAAATTATTTCCCCTGGTATTCGCCAGACCAGCTCTGGTCTGTGATTTTAGCTCCCAATTCTGTGAACTCAGCCTCTCTTACGCCATTGTTGCAACCAAAAAGATAGTTAAATTTTCAAAAATGTCTTCCGCTTCTGGTGATCTGCTGACACCAAGATCCCATGCCAAGTGGTCCAACCATCATTTCTCCTCTTGAGCCTGAGCCTCTTCGTCCATTGAAAAGCTACACAGTGGGCTGCGGCCGCAGGGCACTGTGTCATTCAGGGGGCGGCAAATGACAACATTCGCTCCCCAAATGAAAACTTGAAACGACGTCCCTGCCACCAACTAACACGATCCATTTCGGCAATGAGAGACAAATTCATGCTGTGTGTGTGTCTGCACATAGCCACTAAACGTAAAACCTGTCGATCAGGCCAGCACAAAAGCAGACAAACTGAAAAATGCAGTTCCTTGAAAACCAGGCCATAAAGGAGAAAATGAAACAACGCATCAGCTTTTGCAATCAGGCCAATTTTGAAGCAATTTTCAACCAGGAATTATGGGGTTGGTTGCTCCTTCTGCTGTTCCTTTCTCTTATACTCAACAAATCTGAGGCCATTATGGAGAAAAAACATTCCTAGCTGTAATGAGGAGGAACAAAATAATGTAAGAATTTCGGTATACTTTGTTTTGGGCCACCCTGTAGATTTATAAAATACGCGGTCCGGTCAGGCAGGAGCGTTTGGCTGTCAGCTTTCCTCTCCTTTTCCTTTTGTCCCAGTTCTGGGGCCAAAGTGCCAATACTCGAATTCACAACTTTGGAAACTTTCTTCCAGAAAGGCTGACTTTTGTGCAACGAAACAACGTGCTTCCAATTTATTGCCCCCGTCCAGAACGATGACACAAGAAGGGTGTACAAATGCAAGTGAGAGCTGCAAGATTTCTTTCCAAGTCCAACCAGATTCGGGCTGTCTTCTTCTTGAGCAAAGGTTTCAACTTTCAGTTTCCTTTCCTTGGTTGGAATCTTTCATGAGTATTGTAGTGGGGAACATTTTCGGCGTCTTTTGTACAATTTCACAGCCGAGGAACATTGAATGTTTCTGTTGCAGCCCAACTCCATCCTCATTCTTCTTTGCACTTTTTCAGATGAACGTCACCCATTCTGGGTCCTTTCTTTCTTTCGAATTCACTGCTCAATGCCACGCCACGAAGTCCCTTTTTGAAAAAATCGGATCGGTATTATTTTAACTCTTCAGAATCATCACTCTCCTTGTCTCGCATGGGCCTGCTCGTGGTATCTGCGCAAAATTTGAACCAGGGGCGGTCCGCAGGTCATGTCTGTGCGCAAAGGACAAAAAATACATCGATTTTCGGCATCGTTTGGACGGATTGGATTGCGATCTCCACGCAGACCTCTCCATGTCAGAGAACAATAAGGAGGCCGGCGGACAAGACAAAATGGTTATCTAGGCTATTCCGCTAGGCTATTTGCCAGGCTAACTGTACTTTCATA
>JASGXE010016429.1:0-10809 GCA_030068105.1 Sinentomon sp. SZTP_YWyxl
GTTGGTCTCACGTATCCGAATACTTCCGTTGCATCCCAGATCTCGCGAACGATTTGAAAATCCACCTTTGACCATAACGTTCGCCCATTTTGCGGTACCTCGTTCAGTCGACTGGTGGTTTCTTGTACTTGACTGAAGAGGGATGACGCCATTCTTGTTCTGTTGAATGCTATTGAAATTCATTGTTCCGGCCTGCAAATAAAAAATAATGAAACTAAAATGAAGTTTGAATAAGCAATGGATAAATATTAATTTTCTCAAAAAGAGTTTCTGCCTTTAGTAATAGGAATTATCAAACTATTTTAAAATAGAATGTGGTAGTTTTCCCTTTAGAACCTTGCAGCACAATGAAATAAGCGCTCAAGAGCTACAGCTCATCTTGAATTCCTGCCTCAATTGATTTCCAATGGCTGTGATTGGATTCGGTTGTAAAGCTGATTCCGAAAATGTTGAAACCAATTGAAATAACTGGTACTTAGAAGTTAGAATGGGTGGTTCGATGCTTAAAAGAACTAGAAGAGAAGGAAGTTGGTAAACTTTGTATCAATCTGTTTTTTGGTAGATGCGTGTAGCGATATGATTTATTGAAACGAGAACTTAACCTCATTGGCTAACTAATCGAACACTGATAAAGGTGCACACTGGTTATGACGCATTAAACAAAAATTGCGAAAAATTTAAAATTTTAGCAGTATCAAGAACTGTGTTTGAATGACCAAACTCCAGTAAGCTGAGAAGAAGTTGGAACTCACTTGAGTGACACTTCACAGGTATACGATAAGTTGATCGTGAGCGGTCGAGACCCAAATCCTCTGGCGATGGGATCGCTGTTGAAGATTCAAAGGATGATTGCAGCACGGTCGAAACTGAATCGAAACTTTCACTTCTTAATGCGATACGGAACAGGAGAAACTTTGCTGTAGCTGATCAGAAGGTTGGAGTTACAATGGCTAGAAGCGCACACGCAATTCGCCTTTTATACGGCCGTTCTGCTTGAGTAAACAAGAAAATCGGTGAGACCCACCCTCGCCTATGTGACTATGTTCTGATCACAACATAGTCAATGTTTGTCTTGATTTTTGCAAGCTACCGACAATCACCTGTGCTGCAAAGAAGATTATTCTATATGGAAGTACGAATATCGAGGGATTACCTAATTTTTTGTCATGTCATTTTGGTGCATTTAATTGTTTAGCAGAAAGTTATTGTCCTGTAAAACTCATTGTGGCAAGGTTTCAGTGACATGCTTGAGAAGACGAAAACGTCCTTCATCCCAACTAAACCTGCTAAAGACACACTTCGACCACCTTGGTTTTGTAATGAACTTGTTATTCAGAAAAGAAAGTTGCGCTTTTATTCAAAAGTCGAACATTATCGTTTCACAACAAAAAGCATTATGTTCTGGCCTTGAAAAGTTACAACGCCGTTAAGTTCAAGGCGATTGAACAAGCATGAAAGCATAGAAAAGTTCTGGAGGTTTGACGCCTCCAGGAATCGAGCAGGTCGGATTCTTCCCTCACTGATGGCTTCAAGTAGTCAGGACTCCTTGGAAGCTGGTGCTGTTGGAAAGGCCAATCTATTGAATTCTACATTTGTCAGAGTTTCTAAGAGTGGCCCTCCTCCTGACATTCCCACTGGACCTTGTTTCAGTCCATGTGACGTGCCGGTTGTCACTGAAACCCTGGCCATAAATAGGATGAAGTTGAAGATGAAATAGAGTGAGGGCTTGGGTAATGTGAATATCCGTTTTTTGAAGCTGGTTCCGAATATTATGGCAAAGGTTCTCAAGTTAATTTTTGATGCTAGCTTCAGGCAGGCTGAAATTCCATCAGCTGGAAGAAATCGCAAGTTGCAATAGTTCCGATCCCTCAAACTACAGACCCATTAGCCTGCTAGACACCTGCTCCAAAATTTTTTAGTTTATTATTGTGCAGCACATGAGGAACTTTATGCAAACAATTTATTTATGCATGAGGAACTTTATTCAAACAATTGATTTACTATGTGGTGGTCAGCATGGGTTTCGCCCCGGACACTCCTGTGCATCCCAACCTACTTCAATTACACAGGACATAACAAATGCACTAGATAAACGATCACATGTTGAAGCTGTCACAATTGACTTTTCCAAGGCTTTTGATGTTGTGCGCCACGATCTCTTGATCGAGAAATGATATTCCTTGTGATTGACCAGTGTACATTATATTGGCTGGTGAGGTATCTTTCTGGACGCACTCAGTGCGTCAGGGTTGACAACTCATATTCTGAACCTTCAATGACCAGCCCTCGACTCCCACCCACGCAATCTTGCCGTTACATTTCAAGTCATTCACATGACAGACGAATGCATTTTTTGCCGATTTGTGTTGTTTGGATTGGACGACGGCGTGTCGCGAAAACATAATGGCCCAGGTTACCAGTTTTTCGGATTTCGGATGCTAAATGAGGCATTGCATCGATGCTATATTTCAAACAGAACATGCCAGATTATTGGAGTCCGTGAATTATTCTCAAAGGGGGGGGGGGGGTAACGAAATTGTAACACCCTCCATTTTTGGGGCAGTAAGGCGTCATTATATCCCCCGGAGAAAGGGATGGGATAGCGAGATATATCGCATGTGAATGTTGATAAAACGTCCACTTCTGGTGCAGCGCTGTTCTGTTGGCCATCCCTTTGCAATAATTGGCACCGACCAGCAATCCTTTGAGTCCACATCTGCTGTTGCTGCCAAAACTGGAAGACAGCACGCGAATCCATTCATATCTGGGAAAATTTCAAAATCATGTTTTGTCCGAACCTCGTGGCACAGTGGTTAGCGCATTCGAATCCCACCCAGGTGGACCGAGTTCGATTCCCCGTCGCGGCACGAAATTTACTGTGGCACAAATTGTGCATCCTCCCTCGGCGAGGCACAGTAAATGAGGTCGGAAAGAGAGACTTAGTGGCCAGTCTCTTGGTCCTTCGGATGGGACTTTAAGAAGGAGGTCCCGTGTGCAGTTTCACACTGCGCACGTTAATGAACACCAAGCTCCAAGTCCAAGACAGTGGCTTGGCAGGTTACACAACAGAGATGCCACATCTCACAAGTCACACATCACTGCTCTGCAGAGCATGACTCTCTCCGGGAAAACCTGCGGTCTGGCGTGTATAGGTCGTAAAACTGGTCCGAGCCGTTTCAGTTGAATGCAGAGCAGAATTGGGCTACGATTATGGGGCATAGTTCTTCTTGCGAGCCCAAGGTGTGTGCAACGAGGTAAAATGTCGGCCCACCAGCCGAATGGCTATCAGTCCATATGACTCCACGATGATGAGTCGGTTATTTTTCCATCTGTGATATGTTTTGCCTCAGCAAACATGTGCCAAACGAAAATTGAAAAAAAAATTGCTGATGACGCGGTTCGAACCCACGATCTTTGGTCTTCACGACCAGTGCTCTATCACTCAGCTGCCGGTGCTTTCGGGAATTTATGTTCTCCATTCGAGCTTAAATGAAATAAAACGAATCTTCTGGCATGGGATGTTGAACAGTTTGGACACCTGCACGAGGTGGGATCTCCAACTTGTACGGGGACAGGGAGCCAATTTGTACGGGCCACTGTGCCATGTGTGCCACGTACTTACAAGGGGAAATGGGACATGATCTATAGCACCAAACACTAGATAGGGGAGAACTGAAACTGACATTTTTCATTGCAATTGGTTCCCATGTGTATCGCAAGTTCAGGCCAATATTCGGGTCAATCAGCGAACACGGACAACTGACTACCATGTGATTCGCCAGCACGAATCTTTACCACTTATCTCGAGTTTCTGTTTGCTGATGCACCCACATTTGGCTGAACCGACAAACATGAAATAAAGCACTCTGGACGTAAAACCAGTGAACAGTATTCTGGAAGGGAACAGGAAATACCAGCGATACCACGAGTTCGTTTAACAATCGACCACAGATAATTGAAGAGTCGTACACGAGTGGTTATCATTTTTAAGCTAAGATTATTAAGTGTTTATTGCATCTCTTAGGACAGACGCTCTTTCAACAGAATTGGCACGGTTTGCTGCCATTAAAACTTATCAGAAGAACTAACTATCTAACCGACAAACTAAGATGAAAGGTGAAAAGAACAGCACAGGATGATGACTGATGACTATAGTTGTTGCCGGTGACTTTGACTTTTCGTGAGGAATTGATGGATCGAGTTCTAGCGAACACTTAACAAATGAAGAAGATGAAGACGGCTACTAGCAAGAAGAGACTTTTTCGGAGAACTGTATTGGCACGAATGAACCCTTACATAATTCGGGGAGAACCTTTTATGCAAAAGCCGTGTCTGGAAAAGTACCCGAAAAACTGACGGCAACCAATTCTCTGACAACTCAAAGTGATACACGTCAGCATGCACAGGAAGAGGGGAGGGTGAAATTAAGCCGCCTGCTGGCTGTTGCAGCTCTGGAAAGATGCCACGTATAGAAGACCTTTTCCGGCGGCACACGCCACAAATCTTATTCGTATATTTTTGCTTTTTAAATTAAAGTGCCGTTTTATGGTATTGCTGAATCTGCATAAACTGCCCCGCGACAACTGAGGTGGCTAACGCCAAATCGACAGGAAGCCCTGCAAATTCGCTCTGAATAATGGCTGCCAATTTGTCGCCGGAAAAGTACTGTGTTGTACATGAAAATGCCACCTCAACCTTGTACGTAACCGCACGCACCACTGTCGCGCTCCCGCTCCCACCTTCGTTTTATTGCGATTTTTGGCGCGGACCATTCTGAAAATGAACGCACTTCAGTTGATCCTTTTTATAACATGATGGAGGTTTTTGTAATTATTTTACGAACATAATCCTCTGTCCTCTGCCCAAAGTATACAGTTGACGATGGTTTCATTCAGCATAGATACTTGAAGCCGAAGTTATCTATTTTGGCAGAAGTTAACATTTTCTCATCTGATTGAGGCCGCAATAAGTGTTGCATAATTTCCTCGCACCCTGATGCATTTATACGTTTTGACTATGTGTTTGACCTGGATCTTTTCATTCATGATTGTCATGTCCGCAGCACCAATCCATTGTGGCTGCTTTTGTTGTTAATAAATAAAATAAATAATAAATAATGGTCATCTCATTTCATTGATCAAAGTACAATGTGATGAGATTTTGATCACGTCATAATCGTTTCTGATCATGGTTTATCATTGTGATAATAATGATCACATTCTTTCCCAATCTGACACGATTTCGTTTATGGGGCGAGCACAGTCTTTCTAATACTATGCTGACAGCACACAGTCAGCATCGTGTTAAAAACACGTTTTGGCATGCTATCCAGTTAAAAAAGTAGTTAGGCTAACTTGACGTCAAAACAGCCTGCCCATTTGTTTTGCCTATTACTCGAGAACGTAATGAGCAAGATATGTCGCCGAAATTCGGGCACCATCCAATGCTAACCCAACACAACGATTGGTACCAAAAAAGTTTCGGCACGCTAAAGTGGCAGGCCGTCCTGACGATTCCCTCTATAGCCTGCTTTTGCCGACCCCGCAATTGCGATTACGTTCGACGGTTTGCAATGACTCAGTTTGACAATGACTCATCGTCTTTTTTTGGTGGAATGCAAACTGAGAATCGTCACGCTGAGTCCTCCCCTTTATATGCCAGCTACACTTCACCAAACTCATCCTAAAGAACGAGTGGCGTTCAATATGTTTCAGGTTTTGCATGAAAATTTTGATTTCATGGCATTTTTCTCTCATGATATCAAAATTTGGCTTATTCTAAGATGCTGGTATGAATTTTAGATTAATTCGATGCAAATATTCACATTATCGCTGTTTGAAATGAATGCAACAGAAGCGGCCGAAATGAACAATTTGCTCAAATGGGAAAGTGGCTTTTTTTTTCAGAGGAACACAAAATTCAATAATCTTGCTCACAGGGCCCAAGTTCCGACTGCAGAATTGCATAAATGAAAGATACTGTCATCTTCGTTTATGCCCTTCTGCAGCCGTAACTTGGGCCCAGTGAGCAAGATTATTGAATTTTGTGTTCCTCTGAAAAAGCCACTTTCTCATTTGAGCAAATTGTTCATTTTGGCCGTTTCGGTACATTCATTTCAAACAGCGATAATGTGAATAATTTGCATCGGATTAATTTGAAATTCACATCAGCATCTTTGAATAAGCCACATTTTGATATCATGAGAGAAAAATGCCATAAAATCAAAAATTTCCATGCAAAGCCTGAAACATGTTGAGCGCCCTCGTATTTCTTCATTCCCCCTATCTGGCAACCGTTCTACGATCCTGCGTTTTAGAAACAACTATGATGATATGAAGGCTGTGCTGGGTCATGTCACTTGGTCCGATTGGTCAAGGTCCTCGGAATTCCCATTTTTCCAAAATCCGCACGACACATCCAGCTTTAATATCGAGTTTTAATTTTTTGGCATCCCTGCCGCTTCTATTGCCTTGTTTTTTGCATGCGTTTTCATGTTTGTCCGTAGTCCTTTACTTTGCCGTTTATTATTGACCTGTCCATCACTTTATATTGAACGTCCGTTTGTGTTCGGAATGTGCTGAATATTTATTTTCTTTCTCCATCACTGTGTTCATCTTGTGAGTGTCAATCTAACTTTTCTTGGCAGAGTCAAGCAACAAAGCGTTTAAGAATGACAAAGGCGAGCGCGTTCCATCAAATTCAACAAATCAGGGTAAGCAGCAGCAATATTTTCATTGAGAAATTTGTTGGAACAGTTTCGGTCGATATTTCGAATTTCTTGAATTGCGGTCATTCAAAAATTTCATTCAATCCGCTTATTGTGAAACATTCGCTAAATAAAAATCGTCCCCCTGCCTGCCCATTGATTACAAAATTCTGTAATCGAAATAAACCGCATGCGGCTTATTTCGATTACAGTATTTTGTTATTCGAAAACATTGAGAGCACCTGTGTGCGACATAGGGAAATTATCTGGTAACCTCAACTTTAGGGGTATAGCACACTGCACACCATATATTCGCTGTGTTTGAAATCGTTTATCTTTGAATGAAATGTATTTCAATTGTGGTGCAAACCCCTCCTACGTTCTACCGCTGAACACAGCATGTATGGGTATCTTTGTTGTGACCGGAAATGGAATTCCACAAATTCGAATAAATGACAGCTGATGCGATTCACATTTTGTTGGAATATTTTATATTGCTGGAAAAGCATTCACTAAAAAATTACCGACTTTGAAAAAGTCCGACTTTGACGGGCGACACTTGGATAATTTTTTGGTAAAACTGTACTATTTAGCCGCTTCATTTGATGTGATTAATTCTTAAGACAAGCTATGATTACGTTTTGCTTGCCTTTCCTTTTTCTTAAAACCCAGCAAACCTGACTTAAATCCTTAACTTCACTGCTCAAAGCTCGCTGTCAACCAAGCGGTTGGTGTTCGCCTGTTGCTTGATGCAAATGGTCGATAAAAGTCTATTTGACCCGGAATGAAAATTTTAAAAATCTACCGAAATCGCAGGTTGCACAGACGGCATTGCAACAAAAAACTAATTTCGACACTACAAACGGAAATTGTTTAAGCTACTTCAACCTGACCTTCCCTCTCCTACTTACCTTGACCTGCTCTTGGTTTCCGCCCACTGCCTGGTGTCCCTCAGCCCCAAAAATGTAAAAAATCCCCCAGACACAAAAATCTAAAAAAATCTGTCAACTGCTGGAATCGATCCCCTTCCGTCGGATTAGTAGTCCAATGCCTTGACCACTGTACCACCGATGCAGCTGCCGAAATTCGCTTTCGAGTGTGCCTTTGATCAAATGTGCTTTCAGAGCGTCTGCTCAAAAAATGACGTCAGTGCAACATGCAATTTCGGTAGGTTTCGAAAATAAGCACCCGGAATAGCTGCTCAAAAATGATGTCAGTGCAACCTGCGACTTCGGTATAGGTATCGAAAATAAGCTCCCGGAATAGCCCCTGAAGTTAGCATAGTTCGTATATCCACATGTAGCTGCTACGCGGAAAGTTCAGTCATTTTTACGTGCGAAACTATTTTCTGCAGACATTTTTATTTCTTTCTTCTTCATCATTTAGTTTCTAAGTTTTTTGCTTTTTTAATCAACACTATTTTTGCAGGCGAAATTGACGTGCGTCCATATATAAGCATACCAGTATACGTGTGTGGATTTCTCCATTTTTCATTTTACTTTGCGAACATTTTGTGTTCTCTTCATCGCCATGTTTGTAGTGGTTCACACATTATATGGACGTAAATGTTAATATCTTCAGGGACAGAGAAGAACGTGGGAAAACAGATGCTACTCAATGAAAAGTTGGTAACCGACGGTGAGTATATTTAAATTTGGAAACGTTTTACCGTAGGAAAATTTGACCTTCGGAAATATTTGACGAATGTGTTTTGTAAGTAAGTTTCGCACGCTGGTTCGTTCTGTTGAGCTCCATTCATTAAAAGTTTGCCCGATGAAATGTGTGATGCCGATAGACTTAGGCAAGATCCAATTTATTGGCCTCCACTTTGAGTGATGTGTTCTGCCACACAAGGTTGTCTGTCTTTCCTTTGCTGAATTTCATTTTGTTGTAACAAAATATCTCAGTCAACTATCACATGCAAGATTAGAGCTTCCTTGGTATCCCGGCGGGTTACCTAGGTTGTACTTTATCATAAAAATTCTGTGATACTTATTTATATTAGCGATACAAGTTTTTTCGCCTGCAACAGCAACGGCAGCATCATGATAATGATTATACCTTTGAACGCGTTAGGCTAGAAATTGAAAAATACCATAAACGGAAGAGAACTGCACATTCATGCATGGCTCACCGACTTGGTCAAAATGATTGTTGGAAAATCTATGAGTGCAAAAATTCACCATCATTGCTACGCAACTTTTGAAAATTAAGTTGGGGAAATTATAGGCGTCATTGACTCGTAAAATAATTTCCCGATATTGACCTCCATATTGTATCTAATCGATAGCACAAAAAAGTGGATATTGAAAAGTTTGTTGTTGCGGAACACATTGCAATTGGCAGGATTAAACTTGTTTATGGTCAAAGAAATCAACGGATATGGCTATAACAAACAGAGAGGTATTTACTTTTTTGTTTGTCCATTTTTGACCGATTCCCTTTGAAGACAATGGCGCCAGTGGGTACCTAGGTACTTTAATGCCACAGAGGGGCACCTTCTCAATATAGGCTTCAATGGAAACAGGAACTCCAAATCCAGATCACCATTGCAGGTCGTCGAGTGATTTGGACTTTCTGTTTCCATTGATATGCCAATTGAGAAGGTAACCCTCCGTGGCATGAAAGTTCTCTAGGTACTGACACCATCGTCTTCAAGGGAATCGGCCAAAATGGACAAACAATAAGCTTTACACACCTCTTTGTAAGTTATCAAACACCGTTCCCAGAGTCTGTGCGCCAACTACTTCACGGATATGGCGAAAGGCATTCACGTGATATTTGACAATATGTAATGATTTTCTTTACCCCTGTGTCACAGGAGATTTTGCTCTGTCATCGTTTTCAATCGGCAAACATGGCCCGAAGATGTGATCCAAAAACAACGAATATTTATATTTCTACATTTTAAAAAAAATTAAAGGAGAAAATCTCATCTGCAAAAATTGCACTGCGACAGAATGATCTAAGGAGATAAAAAAAACGGAGAATTTTTACTGGAGTTTTCGATAAAATTGCAATCAAGTCCATTTAATATCATATCAACAAAATGATTTTACAAACTTAATTGCATTCACACTGCATCATGTCGTCGTGCTTAACGTTATTTCTTATCCTTAAAAATGTAACAATTATCTTTTTAAAATTGGCAGAAAGAAACTAGGACATCTTGGGTCTCGATATTTGTACCCAGAAATACCGCACACCGAGATACTTTTTATTTGTATATTTTCAGATCTTAAAGAGGATATTTGCGACAGTGATGATAAACGCGATGCATTTGATAAGATTCAATCCGGCTTGTACGGGGCAAGCAAAAGCAAAGGAATAGAAAGAGCTACTAATGTGATAAAGAAAATTTGGAAAGAAAGTGCCATGTTCAATTCTATAACACCAGAGAATTTTTTTGAGAAATTGAAGGGATATAAAAAATTAGACTTCGTTGAATCAGAAGAGGTGAAGAACATGATGCGGGAATTGATAAAAATTTATCAATCTCAAAGGATAGGTCAGTGCCGATCGTATTTATGTTCTTGGAAAAAGATTGTGAGTAAGAGTTGAACACAATAGGCCAGGAAAGCGCAAATAATCCTGAATTGTGTCAACAAATTCTCTTCACGATGATCAAACGGCTGTTCATTTGGGATACGGATGACCTTCGATCGCGGTTTGATAAGAGAAAGCACTGTGAAATAATAAGTCGTCGTTAATGGGGACCGGTGACAGGGGCAGAACGAACTGAGGCAGAAGGGGACTGAGGCAGAATTTTTCAATTTTTGGAGGCTGATTTTTTAAATTTTTCCGGGTTAGGTTAGGTCAGGTTAGGTAAAGTTTAGTGAGGACAGGTGTAAGCTACCACTTCCATGCAAAAACTCCATCCAAAACTCCCTCCTTTGTCCAATTCTACCTCAGTCCACTTCTGCCTCAGTCCACTTCTGCCTCAGTCCGTTCTATCCCAGTCCCCCGATCCCGTTAATGCAGTACTTGAAAATCGGGGAAAACCCGATAGCTTCCTATATTCCCGACTTGCTATTCTGGAAATTGACTATATGCTCGTATTTTGTGCCGAATACAAAACAGTTGTAACCTTTGAGAAGTTTACC
>JASGXE010016430.1:0-10687 GCA_030068105.1 Sinentomon sp. SZTP_YWyxl
TTTAAAACATGACAAACTGCAACAAAATGAAAGATGAAATCCAATTCTTTGGGAAGAAAAATTTGATCTCACCAATCAAACGATCCGGAGGTTTTCAACTGGAAGGGAATTAATTATCTAAGAACGAATTTTAAAAACGCCATATGAGACAAGGCAACCAGATGGGCAGACCTGCAACACATGGTTCCAGAGCCGGACACCTCTAGTGAGAGTAGAATTGGATCCAATGCGGGAATGGGAAAGAGGAGGAATTGCACCACGGAGTTGATTTAACCTTGTTTCACCCAAGGGGCGCATAGGGCAAAAATTTATGAGTGCAAGCCCCCCAATCATGACACGGTACATCAAAAGGACTGTCCTAAGTACACTCTCGTGAAAAATGGAGTTCAACGGCAATGATGTGTGGTGTGTGTGTGTGTGTTTCCCTTGGCCCCATCATCGCCAATACCATCCAGATCTGAACAACCGTAAATAACAAACAACTTCCAACAACCAAACAGACAGCAAAGAATAACAAACTGACAAAGACAAGCAAGTTAAGACATACCTAATTGCAAACAACTTACTAAGACAATTGTTGACAACATACCAACATAATAATGGCAAGAGAACTAGTAAACAATCAAAAAGCATCAACACCCAGTTGTTCAGTCCAGATGGTATTATAAGGGTGTGCCAGCCAACCAACTACAACCCACCCCCTCTGTGTTCACGGAAAAGAAAGACATGCAATGCACAATAGTTAGGTAACCAAGCTGATGGAGTGAGAGACCAAACAAGGAAGTGAGACACAGAGACGGTGGATTGGTCTAGGTCATTATTGCAATAGCAGAAACAAAGATGACCAAACACAACAATGTCCAAAAATTCCTGGCAGAAAGGAAAGATTCCAGTCAGTGGAGTGTGTTGGAAGTTTGTTTTAGTGCATCGAACTACTGCACAAAGAGCAAAAGAATCTGATCAAATTGCAGATTGTGGCCTGCCAGAAATTGTGAGACAAGGTGCGTTGCTGGCTCCAGATCTGATTGTGAATTATGGGATTCTGTGACTTTATTTCATATGATTCTGAATACAGACATGAGAAATTAAAAGACAAACAAATGTGACTCTGAATACAAGCATAAGACAAACACCAAAACAGCCACAAAAGGACAAAAAAAAATTATATGACATTCAAACACCAACATAGGTAAAGAAGAAGGCGATGAGGGAGATGAGGGATTTATCCCTTTTTGGCCCATGGTTTCTTGGTTTTTGCCAAACAGCTTTCTTGTTGAACAGGATATTTAAATTATCCTGTACAATTCAAAAAGTAACCTGTGAAAAAGCAAGAAAATGAAAAGAGCGGACCGGGAATGGTAGGGAGATTAGCAGAGCTAGCGCAAGCCCCCACCAGAAGCCCAAATGTGAAACAGCTTCTGGAACTGTCAGATCAAAAACAGCATGACTCATACCCATGGCCAAACAACATCTAAAAAAAATAAAAAGTGATAGGCCATGGAACATGCAGATCGTACACAACTATCACAAAAATTGCCCATCAAATTGTTAAACTATTTAGGGGAATAATGAAAGAACAAACCCAGTACTGTGGAGAGATCAAGAGACCACAAAAAATCGGAAGTTTTCTTTTTAAATGAATATCGCCCCTGATCAAGCTGTCGAATAATGGGAGGCAGATGATTCCATAAGAAAGGGAGTCGGAAATTTAAGGTAAATTTTCCCCAGTTGGTTTTGCACTTTGGTAAGATACACTTACGTTCAGAGGTACCTCGAGTGCTGTACTGGCTGGTAGTACCCATAAAGTGGATATCAACCCCGTTGATTGAAACCACTTGTGAAAACACAGAAAAACATAACAAAAACTGTCGAAACAAAATTAAATGGTACAAAGGAAAAACATTTAGACAACCAAATGCAATGTCAGAAGGAAACCTCCTGTCTAACTTCAAAATTATTTTGACAATGGACTTTTGTTTGGAATACAGAGAATTTAAACTGGATTTATATGTTGAACCCCAGGCTTCACAGCCATAAATAAGACGAGGGTAAACAAAGCTATGATACAAAAGAACGAGACTGTGTAATGGGAGGAATTGAGAGGTTCTTGCAAACATATATATCAGACTGCTTAAAGATGAAGATAAAGAATTCAAATGAACACTCCAAGTTAAATTTTCATCAAACCAAACGCCCAAAAATTTCAAGGCATTGTTTCGGGGGATTATTTCCCCATCAACATTTATGTTAGTGGCTGTGTTAGTCATCTGTAGCCATGACTTCTTAGAGCTGGGGTGAAAAATTACCATTCTTACCTTTCCCACATTAAGTTTTAGTTTGTTTGCTGCAAGCCACCCTCCTGCAGAATCTAGATCAGATTGTAATTTTTCAAGGGCATCACCAATATCAGCCGATGGATAAAATAGGGTGCTATCATCTGCATAAAGCAACAGCTTACTATGGCTATGGATATTAAAGAAATCATTAATGTATATCAGGAAAAGCAAGGGGCCAAGAACCGAACCTTGAGGAACACCTTTAGTTATAGCTTTCCTGGAAGAAATTGCACAACCAATTTTGACAACTTGCCAAAATTGTGTGAGCAGTGGTTGGGTAGGGGTACGATGAGCACTGAAAGAAATTATTCGAATGATCAATTTTTGTGCTCGGTATAGTGTGTGCAAATTTGTTAGGGAGGCACTCCCCCAGATTTCAACCCCATAACTCAGCCTAGAATGTACCAATCCATGGTATGCAATACGCAAAGCAGGAAGAGGCAGTCTGTACCTTAGCCTCCTAAAGACAAATCCAAAATACTTGAGGTCACTGGAGAGGCGAGAAATATGCGGACCCCAAGAAAGTGTCGAGTCAATGGTCACTCCCAACAACTTTACAGTCTCCACAGGATCAATGGACACTGTCCCTAATTTCACTGGAAGAGGCATAACAGTTCTCAGGGGGTGATGCAACAAGCAATATTGGGTTTTGGATGGATTTAATCGCAAACCATTAGAATTCGTCCACTCTAAAAGCAAAGCAAGATCACTTTCAAGAAAGAGAGTGAGATCAACAACATCCAGAGCAGAGGCATACAAAGTTGTATCATCAGCATATAATAACAAATCTCCACTAAATTTAACATCAAAAATATCATTAACATACAAACTAAATAGCAAAGGACCTAGTACTGAACCTTGCGGTACACCCGCAAACAAAAATCGAGTGCCCGAGTGACAACCTGGACCCACAACGAACTGCTTCCGTTTTCTCAAGTAGGAAGTCATAAGTTTCAGGGGCAGTCCCCTTACCCCCACTTCCGATAGTTTACTCAATAACCTGGAGTGTGGGACTGTATCAAAAGCCTTGGAAAGATCAAGGGAAACAATCCCCACTGTGTGTCCCCTGTCAACACGAGTTTGTGCAAAGGCAATAAGATCAACAAGTGCAGTCATGGTTGACCGCCCAGGCCTAAAGCCATGCTGTGATGGATTCAAGACTTGGATCTGTTCAAAAAAGGCTGACAGGCGCTTATGAATAAGCTTCTCAAACAAAATGTTCAAAGTTGGTAAAACACTGATGGGGCGGTAATTGCCTGGGTGACTTTTTATCCCACCCTTATACACAGGAACAACTCTAGCAATCTTAAGAATGTCCGGATAAACCCCAGTGTCAAGAATTAGATTAAACAAGAAAACCAAAGGGTCCACTAAATGATCAAGTAACTTACAAAGAAAAACAGATGACAGCAATTCATATTTAGTAGGTGCCTTCTTTTTGAGTGAGCACAAAACTAGTGTAAGTTCTGGACCAGTTGTGGGCTCAAGAAAAACACTATCGCCTACCCTGGGGCCAGAATTCAAATGGTCAAACGCCCCAAAAGAAGACGAAACACCTTGGGAAGAGTCAACGAGAGATGTCACCCCAATTTTGCAAAAGTATTCGTTAAGTTGCTCAACAACCTCATGAGGATCAATATACTCCTCATCCTCCACTTTCAACATAGTCGGGCAGGAAGAGGCCACACCATTTTTTCCTAGAACACAATTAACTATCCCCCAAATCTCTTTACAACTTGATTGCTGGGTTGTGAGTGAACTATAATAAGCACACCTGGCCTTCCTCAACTCAGCAGTCACGCGGTTTCTAAGATGAACATACTCTGAGCGAGCACTGGAATGAAACAGACCACCTTTAACTTCCTATAAAGAAGATCCCTCTCTCTCATCAACCTCAAGATTGATTGGGTCACCCAAGGTTTAACAGGAACACAGTAACGTTGAGAAGCTCTCTTAGGTAGACAAAATTTTTTACTGATAGATTCTAAAGTAGAGATAAAATAAGAGCATGCTGCATCCGCATCCGTCAAAGCAACAGTTCAATCCATGTGAAATTACAAAGAAATGCAGACAAGGCATGATAGTTAACACAAAATGCATTTGACAAACAAAAATATGTGGAAGTACGCTGGGGAAAGGGAACAATATTTTCAATATGCTCTAGTGCAAAAAAAGAGGCACAATGGTCAGTAATTCCATAATCCACAACACTCCTGTGAGCTTCAAATGCCCAAACAAAGAACCACCCACCAAATATGATCCAAGGAAGAACCAGAACTTAATCTAGTGGGAATTTGAACCACTGGTCTAAGATCATACACCCCAAGAAGGTTAAAAAATGTTTTGTTCTCAGACCTCTTCAAAAGATCAATGTTTAGATCACCCAAAAGGATATAAAAACACCACGCCTACAAAATTCTCAAGAACCGCATCAAGGCGGCAAGTGAAGTCCCTGACAGAACCTGACGGTGACCTGTACAACAGCCCATTAAAACATTGCCAATAGAAATTACAGAGCCAGAAGTAGTAGAAAATTTCAAAGAAATTGTAAGCCACACTTCCTCAACCCAATGGCAAGACAGGGCAACCTCAGAGGTGGAATATTCAATCTGGCTGGCAATGTAAACAATTACTCCTCCATGGCGTGAGTTCGGACGGGTGTGCACTAATGAGTCAAATCCAGGAATTTGAAATGCTCTCACTAAGTCAGGTTTTGAAATCTGAACCTCAGTTAAACAAAGAATGTCTGGCATTTGCGGAAGGGCTCTCAGCGTGCAAAGGAGGTCATCAAAGTGACCAGCAATACCCCGTATGTTAAGGTGCAGGACCTTTATTGCAGGGAGAAGAGTGTGGTAGAGAAAACAAAAGTTACTCAAACTATATAATCGAGCTGCCTCAATGTGAAAGGAATGACGATCTATTGTAAAAGGTACAGAATCTAAAGCCATAATTTGGCTAAATTACACAATATGAAAGTACAAAAAGAAAAACAATAGGAAGAGTTAGCGTGAGCCAGTAGCAACTGAATTATCCTGAAGTATCTTATCCAGAGAATCCTGAGTATCGATTCGATAAGCTGCACATCCGTCATCCTTTTTCATGTAAATCATCCCCGAGCGAGTCCACAGATACTTGAAGCCAAATGATCTGCGAAACTGAACACAAGTGTTAAAGAGGTACCCACCAGCTATAGGTACCCTCGGTACCTATAGCTGGTGTCTCACTTCACCTCATACTGGAACCAATGATAGGTAGGTATCTGCCTCTTCTAGCTACTTAGCAGGTACCTACCTACATGGTGCATCTCGTGTTTTATTCTGAGGGACATAGGCCTTCCCACATGCATTAATGGCACTTATAGTAGGGGTAACTAGTGGTAGCCGGTAAGGTACCTACCTACCAGCCTTGCCTAACTTTGTTGAGACAAGTAGGTAGGTTCCACCTAACCTACCTGCCTCTTACTGGTGTCTCACCTCATTCTGGAACCCATGCTCCGTCTTCCTAAATTTGCGCAATCCCCATTTGTGGTGCACCTACCTAATCTTCATTCAATTCACCAACTTGATTCACATTTAGGCCTGCGCATGCTTTATGCTTGGAAATTAATGTGCCTGAGATAAAATTGGGAAGATTCGAAACTAGATTCGCTTCGATTCGAGAAAGCGATTCGATTCGATGCAGATTCGAACTTAACGATTCGCCTCGAGAAGATTCGATTCGAAAGTGGAGAAGGGATTCGGATTCGATTCGAGATTCGAAGAAGCAGGATTCGATTCGAGAGATTCGATTCGAAAGCCGATTCGCACAGCCCTAGTGTGGGTGCAATGGGGAGAATGATTGAAGGAGGTGCAAAATGGTACGGCAACAAGGCGAGAAAAAAAAAATAAACCGTAACAAAAACATACCATCTCAGCACGTGGACGTTTTCATGAAGAATCTCCATCCAGTAGTTCGTCAAAGTTGTCAAATTGCACAAAAAGTGACATCATGGTCACCAAAACAAAAACACATGTCCATGTCCAAACATGACAAGTCACAAATTCAGTCAAAAAATTCAATTGATTCGATTCGTGCAAGAATGGGGAAAAAATTACCAATTAGGCAAACTGAAATTTTGCGTTAACTACCTGTCTGTATCCTACCTATGTGCCAAATTTAAACATGATTGCAAGCTACCTAGGTATCTACTATTTTTCTCTTTTTTCGCCTACCCCGATCCTACTCACAAAAAAGCTTCGAGATGTTGACTGCATTGAAAAATGAATGGGCTCTCTTCAAGTCAAACAAAGTTTACCTGCAAGCAACTCCACCGATGATGCGTCAGAGCGAACCTGGGAGTTCTCGCGCCGCAGCGGTAAGTAGACCCTCCCAGTCCAACTCGTCAGCATAATCAACAGAGCTACCTACTTGCGATCTGAAGTTAATCACAGTTGAGATGTTCACTGCAGCCCAAGAAACAAACGAGCACCTTTTTATGGGTGAGGAGGGGATTTCTGGTAGGTAATACAAAACTCAGATAGGCAGCCTGAATCTATGACTCTAGGACGCACCACAATGCAAAAATAGGCCACTGCCTTCATTTATTTTCGTAGGTACCTACCATGAGTAACAAGGAAGGCAGGACCTCTGTTATCAAAATACAAACGCAAAAAGTCGGTTCGAGAAGATAAATTTAATAAAAAAAAAAAAAAAATTGCAAATACACCAACATAAAAATAAATACCTTCATACATGAATACCTTATAGGGCTGGGCGAATCTTGATTCGATTCGAGGATTCGATTCGAAAATTGCGAATCTTGCCAGATTCGATTCGAAAAGATGCGATTCGAAAAATGTGGCAAGATTCGAACCAGGATTCGAGATTCGAAGGAAAGGATTCGATTCGAAATGATTCGATTCGGAATTTTGTGATGATTCGAAAAATATTCGAATCGAATCTCAAATCTTTTAAAATTTCCAAATTGATCCACAATCCCGCAGGCATGCCACAACATGGAACCAAACGGTGCTTACAAGTGTCAGTGAGCAATGCCCACAACAAAATTTGCGTTCACTATCCTGTAGGACTGTGTGAATCGTGGTTCGATTCGAGGATTCGATTCGAAAATCGCGAATCTGGCCAGATTCGATTCGAAAAGATTCGATTCGAGACATGTGGTGGGATTCGAATCAAGATTGGAGATTTGAAGAAAATGATTCGATTCGAAAGGATTCGCTTCGAAATTGGACAACTGATTCGGATTCGATTCGAGATTCGAACCAATGGGATTCGATTCGCAGGATTCGATTCGAAAGCCGATTCGCACAGCCCTAATACCTTATAAAAACAAATTTTCAAGAAAAACAAAATAAACAAGTAGGTAGACATGAAAAACCTAGGGGCTCAAAAAAAAAACAAAAAATACATCAAAGTAAGTCCAGGGAAACAATCATAGCAGAAAAGTACCACATCCCCATCTGTTCGAAGATCGATCATGCGCATGGTGAAGACCTTACAAGTAGCTGCCTGACATGATCACGAAAAGCGGGACCCTTCATTGCAAGGCAGTCTGGAGTAAGATTTAGACTATTCCATAGGAAAATAGAGCCAACAAAGAAACTGTGTCTGTCCAGGTTACCGAATGTGCAAGGGATTTTCAATGAAAGATTTTTACATTTTCTTGTGGAGCCGGTGTTTAGACTTGGATGCAAACACGTTTCTGCCCACCCACCTCTGTCAAGGATGCAATTTCTGAGAATCTCAAGAGCATGCAACTTCCTCCTGAGCTCAAGGGATTCCCAACCCAATTCCCGAAGAAGTCCACTCACACTTACAACTGGGTAATGGCCAATGATTCCGCACACAAACCTCGCCGCTCTTCTCTGCACAGCCTCTACTTTATCGATTTGACATGAAAGATGAGGATTCCATGTGGAAGTTGAATACTCAAGCAAGGACCTACACCAGTGGAAAAGTACAGAATAGTCTTTACACCGGTCTGGATGCTGAAGAGTAATTTCTGATGAGAAATTTTAATTGCACTGAAGCCCGTTTGACAATGCTGCAGATATATGGGCCCCAATCCAGTTTCCTGTTGAAGGTCAATCCCAAATATTTCACTGAATCTGGTCTTGGGAGAACAGTGCCACCAGAAGTATAATCACAAAGGGTGACCCTATTAGAGCGGTGGAAAGAAATTACATTTGATTTTGATGTGTTTATTTCCATGAGGTTTGATTTGCACCAATCAGTCACAGTATCAAGGTCAAGCTGAAGCAGTTGCGAGTCATCCTGTGTCAAAAGAGGCCTATACAAGACAATGTCATCAGCAAACAATCGTACACATGAACCGATACCTTTGGTAATGTCATTGATATAGATGAGGAAGAGAAGGGGGCCACACACCGAGACCGAACCCTGTGGGATAGGTACCGCTAGTGAGTGCCTGACAGTCTGATTTTTCCCCGTTCAGAAGAACCTGGAAATTTCGGTTGGAGACAAATGTTATGATCCAATTGAAAATATTTTCGGGAATGGCCAATTGTGCCAATTTTGCACAAAGTGCAGGAATGGAAACTCTGTCAAATGCTTTCACCAAGTCAATGAAGATAGCATCAACCTGAGTGCCTACTTTAAGGTGCTGGATGATATCATGTGAGAAAGAAGTCAGTTGTGTTTCACACGAGAATCCTGATCTAAAACCATGCTGGAATTTGCTAAAGAAGTCCCCACATTCAAGGAGGTTACGTAAATGGTGCTTGCCCTGCTGTCATTGGATGGACAATCAACAACGTGCATGTGCATCTGGGCAATGAGTGAAGTGACCCAACTGCAAGTTTGGTGACATTGGTGGATAAAAAAATGGTGTTTGTTGTTCGTTGAAAATTTATCCAAATTTGCAAAGTGAGAAATGAAACAATAAATTTTTTCAAAATTAAATTAAATTAAACCAGAATTGCACCAAATTAAACTGATTTGTTTTTTTTTTCTTTCATTGATGGTGATGCTTGTCATTATTTTGATGTAGGTAATAAATATTAAATAGGATGTTACCATGTGAAAGAATAACTTTTTCTGCAAAAAATGAGGTGTACTTATCACTCGACTTTTAAGTTGTTAAGTTTTCTACATGAAGGTATTATACGCACGTATAAACACATGGAGTTTGACACATTTACCCATCCCTGCTGCTGAACGAATTCTGCAAAAATGTGAAGTATGATGTTTCGAATAGACTGCTCGAAAGAAAAGAAAATTGGAATTCCAAAAAGCCATTCGCAAACAGGCTAGGAATTACCGGTAAGTAACTGGGTTTAAAAATCGCCCCAAATTCACCCTGAAAATACACCACCCTGGATTCCCCTTTCACATCAGAATTTCCCAAGAAAATGCATTTGCCGCAGAATTCACAGCCCTGCTTAGTTTAACCACATGAAAAAGTACCTAATTAACATTTTGGCTTGCGTTTTCGTGCATTTTGCATTTTCACGCCTGACGCCAGCCTTGTAAATGTTTACTTTGTCGGGAAGCGAAAAAGACCAACGACCGGAATTCGATGCTCTCAGAGCAACAGACTCACAATCTCAGCACACTCTCTTCTGCAGCACACTCTCAGCAGCAATAATTTGAATTTCTTGCACTTGCATTCGACTCAGGTAAGGTTTAAGGCTTCTTTTCGCCAGTCTTTAAGAACAAGAAACAAAAAACAGAAATGATAAAAACAAAAAACAAAACAAAGAGAAGAACTTCGCTTCTGCCCAAACAAAACGAAAAGAACAACTTCCCTTCTTCCGAATCAGTCCAACGATCCAGCCTCCTCCATTCCACCTGGTCTGTCCACACACACACAGCAGTGATGCCACAACAAATCCTTCATCATTTGCTCAGCGTCAGATCAATTATCTTTTGGGCTGCAGAGTTGTTCGTTTAAAACATTCTGTTTAAAACAATCCATTTTAAACATGTTTTAAACAACCACCACTTGTTTAAAACAATTTGTTTAAAACAATTTGTTTAAAACAAAATGTGTTTTAAACACGTTTTAAACATGTTTAAAACAACCACAACTTGTTTGAAATGGTGTGTTTAAAACCATCTGCAAAAACAAAAGAAATACTTTTTTTGCTTATTTTCACAATTTTCAACATTTTCCTGTTATTGTTACCAATAAAACCATTATTGTTGCATTTTTTAAGTACAATAAATTGTCACTGAATTGTTCAAAATTGCCTTGGAAGCTTTTGGAACACGTTTAAAACTGTTTAAAACATGTTTAAAACACGTTTTAAACAACGCAAAAAAATAGATGGAGAAAAAACGTTCAAAACAGAAAAAACATGTTTTAAATGTTTAAAACGTTTTTTATGCAT
>JASGXE010016431.1:0-10637 GCA_030068105.1 Sinentomon sp. SZTP_YWyxl
GCAGCAGAAATGTATTCCAAAGTCGAATTAGTATCCTATTCTTCATACAGGTGATAGATAGGTACCTTGTTCCTGAGAAAAGTCCTAACAAAGTCGAAAAAATAACACGCGAAAGCAAGATTTGAAAGTTGGTCTCCGCAACTTGCCTTTGGTGCCGTCATCATCTGGAAAATCAATCACTTTGTCAAAACCATTGCAGATATCCTAATTCCGATTTCAGATTCGAATTCAGCAAGTAACCAAAAATCCCAAAATTGCACATGACCGCTTCTTTGCCAGATTTTTTAAGCGAATAAAATCCAAAATAGACGTACGCACGCACCTCTACATATAACTGTTGTGAGTTTGATCCGGGATAATCACCTTGCCATTCCAGATTTTTGAGTGTGAAAAGAGAGCAATGCAATTCAGATGGCAAAACTTGAGGGCGTGCTGGCTGGTATGGTCAACCAACAACCAATGTCAGATGCCTTTTGTGATTTTCGGCCCATTCCAAGTCGTACGTCCTCGGTAAAGAGAAACAATTGCGTTTAAATTGTGTCTGGCGCCACGATCCATTTCACAAACACTAAGTAGTTACCTGGTTTGAGGCCATTTTAGGATTGATGTCACGATTTTTCTGACGACCTTTCGACCCCTGGGCTGGGGTCTTTTTCAAGTCTGATGATACGATATGATCGCTGCCACTGGTGTTGTGCTACTGATGCAGATTGGGAACGGGTCACAGAGTTGAAGCTGTTGCTGCGGAGTGGCGATTCATGGTCACGGTGATTCATGGCCACTCCGCAGCAACAGCTTCAACTCTGTGACCCGTTCTCAATCTGCATCAGTCGCACAACACCAGCGGCAGCGATCATATCGTGTCATCAGACTTGAAAAAGACCCCAGCCCAGGGGTCGAAACGTCGTCAGAAAAATCGTGACATCGATCCTAAAATGGCCTTGAATCAGGCAACTACTTACAACTGCGTTTAAATGGGCGGACGTACAGGGTGATCCAAAAAAAAGGAAACTGAACTTTTTTCTGGCTTTTTAGTTCTGTAAAGTATTTTGGGCTTCAAAGAAAATCTGAAATGGTCCAACAAGTTCTTCTTCATCCTTTTCAGTCACGACATGTGCCTTTTAAGTCGCAACATGTGCCTTTTGAGTCACAATCTGATCCCAACTATGGGCTCAGATGGCCTAAGAAAAAGCTGACAGGAAATGTGTTTCTGATTAGTAATTGGATTCCCATTCCGCAAGGTGCTTTGGGCATTAAAGTTGCCTGAACATATCGAACATCATCTTCTTCATCCTGCTGAGTAACGGCAAGTGTTGTTTCTCAGAAAACGACTGGGTACTTGAACCCAAAACAGCCCCAAATGGACCCCCAATGAAAAGTGAAGCAAAATGCTTTTCGGTCTGTTTTCAGGCCTGATTTGGCTAGATGGGCGCCAGAGAAAAGCTAAAAACTGTTTTTGTTGTAAAGGACAAAATGTTTTTACCTACACTGATGCATTAAAGCACCATGTCATGCAGAAAACTGAACACCAAAAGCGAAGTTCCCGAAATCATGTCAACCCTGAAAACAGACCAAAAACCATTTCGCTTACCTTTTCTGTTGGGTTCCATATGGGGCTGTTTTTTGTTGGAGTATCCAGTCAATTTCTGAGAAACAGTAGCATGCCATGACTTAGCATGATAAAGACGATGATGTTCGATATGTTCAAGCGACTTTAATGCCTAAAACACCAATAGGAAATCAGGGAACTCAGTTCACTTCCCTTTGTCTATGGGAGCTCAGTTGGGGATCAGATTGTGACCATCCAAACAGGGCACATGAGACAGACCACACAAAAGGTACATGCTATGACTAAAAAAGATGAAGGAGACCTTGTTGGACCATTTTAGACTTTCTTTGAAGCCCAAAATACTTTACAGGGCCAAAAAACCACGAAAAAATTTTTCAGTTTCCTTTTTTTTGGATCACCCTGTACGTCTGGAATGGAGACTTGGGCCAAAATGACGTACGGACGTGCCAGGTGGTAATGAAGCAGTTAAGCAGTGGTGTAATTTCCAGAAATACTTCCATTTGCCAATCGCAACACAGTTCAGTTAGAAAACCAGGCATATGACCAGACAATATTGGAATTCTCTGAAAAATACACCTCCAGGGCAGTTTTTACTCAGGGTTCAATTGGTCATCCATCGAAAAGCTGGAGAGTGACAAACTAAAGGAATTGATAAGGCGTGGAACTTGGAGATTATATGTTCCCAGAAATTAATTTGATGATAATCAGATGAACAAGGCCAGGAACGAACTCACACTTTGAAAAGGCCAGGAATGGGAAAAAGGCCTACAGTTTAATTTTTATAAGTTGAGCTCTGACCTCTCGTGACCCTAATCTCTTTCTACCTGCGTTGCTATTGTTCCGCACTCGGTCAGCCAGCAGGGCACTGCAACTAGTTCGTAGCGTCGTGCTGCTGATTTTCATATTTCGGTTTTTTTATTTACATGAGATTGTGCTGGTGTGGGTGTGAGAAGAATATTTCGCTGGAGCCAGTTGGAGTTGGTTGTGTGTCTGTCAAGGATGTGAGGGAACGTAAAGGTCCGCCGCGGAAAGCGTTTAGGTATCCCTGCCTAATCCCCATTCGAGAAAAAGGTCAGAGCTCAACATATAAAATTAGACTGTAAATCAGAGAAATGGACTGGTCTACGAATCAAATTAAGGTGTGATGTTTCGGGGGTATCGCACCCTCTTGACGAACAACTGGTGCGGTCGTTCGTCAGCGTGGGCGCAATACCCCGAAACGTCACGCCTCAAATTGATACGAAACGTCACACCTCAAATTGATACGAAACGTCACGCCTCAAATTGATACGAAACGTCACACCTCAAATTGATACGAAACGTCACACCTCAAATTGATACGAAACGTCACGCCTCAAATTGATACGAAACGTCACGCCTCAAATTGATACGAAACGTCACGCCTCAAATTGATACGAAACGTCACACCTCAAATTGATACGAAACGTCACACCTCAAATTGATACGAAACGTCACACCTCAAATTGATACAAAACGTCACACCTCAAATTGATACAAAACGTCACACCTCAAATTGATACGAAATGTCACGCCTCAAATTGATACGAAACGTCACACCTCAAATTGATACGAAACGTCACACCTCAAATTGATACGAAATGTCACACCTCAAATTGATACGAAACGTCACACCTCAAATTGATACGAAACGTCACGCCTCAAATTGATACGAAGCATCACACCTCAAATTGATACGAAACGTCACGCCTCAAATTGATACGAAACGTCACACCTCAAATTGATACGAAACGTCACACCTCAAATTGATACGAAACGTCACACCTCAAATGATACGAAACGTCACACCTCAAATGATACGAAACGTCACACCTCAAATGATACGAAACGTCACACCTCAAATGATACGAAACGTCACACCTCAAATGATACGAAACGTCACACCTCAAATTGATACGAAACGTCACACCTCAATTTGATACGGAGATCAAAATAGCATCAAGTTTGTCTTTAATTTCTGTGAAAAGGAATGGTCAGAGAAATAGCAATTTTTGGACGTTCCTTCAAAGAACGTACGCTGATTGCATCAAGGAGACAGAATCAATCTAAAAAATCTATTGGCATCATTTCAACTTCGACATTAAAGGTCAAAGGTCAACAAAATGATTAAAAAAATAAATAAAACTTTGAACACTGGTGCCATCTTTGAGATCAGCGTAAACAGGCATAATTAAAAAAGAAAAGAAAATATAAAACATTACGAACTAAGATGAAAAGGGAAGAACAGCAATATCGAGCTCCAAGAAGAAGCTTACACCAAATGGAATTTAATCAGCATGCATTTTTTACGAATCACCCAACTCTTGACCCGACTCTTCACAAGCAAGGATGAAGAAACTCGAAAGCACAGAAAAAACAACACAAAGATCAAAATCCAAAATATCAGCACAATTCTGCAGTAAAATAATGAATGAACTGCGATGTGAAATATCCAGATTGCTCCACAAACTTATGAAATATCCAAATAGCACCGCAAACTTATGAAATATCCTGATATCAAAAAAACTCACTCGACAATTTGTTCTCCAGTTGAAGGCAGCGGAGCTGACGTTTTGAAGGCATCCTGCTCTCTGTTAACGAAGCCAACTCAAAGGCGGGATGCCTCCGAAACGTCAGCTCCTCTGCCTTCAACTGGAAAACAAATCGTTGACTGAGTTTTCTTGTTCTAGGTACTTCAAGTTATCGAAGTTTCCACCCCGCATGTGGCGATCTCTTATCCAGATATCCTCCGCAAAGTGTCAAAATATCCAGATAGCTCGGCAACCTTCCAAAACATCCGGATAGATCAGCGAACTTACGAAACATCCAGATAGCTCGTCTAATTTACGAGATATCTAGATAGCTCCGCAAACTTGCGATATGTCTAGATAGCTCCGCAACTATCAAAATATTCAAATAGCTCTACAGACTTGTGAAATATTCAGGTAGCTCGGCAAGCCTCAATGCAATGTTACGTGAATGAACTTAAAAGCTCAGAGAGAATGCACGAAATCAAAAACAAGTAAAGTCCAGTTCGAAACATTCCGAAATACTCACACAAGCAACATTTGTTTGTTCACCTGCATCCAATGGGTTTGCAATTCTGCTTGCAATAGTTAGCGGTTCTGACTTTTGAAAGGCATCCTGCTCTCTGTTAACAGCCAACTCAAAGCCGGGATGCCTCCGAAACGTCACTCCTCTCCTTCAACTGGAAAACAAATCGTTGACTGATTTTCTTGTTCTAGGTACTTCAAGTTATCGAAGTTTCCACCCCGCATGTGGCGATCTCTTATCCAGATATCCTCCGCAAAGTGTCAAAATATCAGATCTCGGCAACCTTCCAAAACATCCGGATAGATCAGCGAACTTACGAAACATCCAGATAGCTCGCCTAATTTACGAGATATCTAGATAGCTCCGCAAACTTGCGATATGTCTAGTAGCTCCGCAACTATCAAAATAACAACCATGAACCACAACTTGTGAAATATTCAGGTAGCTCGGCAAGCCTCAATAAAGTTACTGAATGAACTTAAAAGTCAGAGAGAATGCACGAAATCAAAAACAAAGTCCAGTTCGAAACATTCCGAAATACTCACACAAGCAACATTTGTTTGTTCACCTGCATCCAATGGGTTTGCAATTCTGCTTGCAAATAGATTACTCATGTTCCTCCGAATTAATAACTCCAAATTCAGACCGATCCAATGGCGAAGAGATGTAAAACAGTTCGCCATGCGCGTGCATCGGAATATTATAAAAACTGCACTTCGGTCGTTTGCGATCTTATCGATTCGATTTATCCAACACAAAAAGACAAAAACCAGCAGCAAACTGAAGATTTTCAGCTCTGCAGCTCAACATTAAAAATGACAAAATTCAGGATGATGAAGGACATACCTAAACAAAAGGTCGAATGCCCTCTTGGATTTAACCAATTGAAATGAAGCATGATAATTCTTATTCTACAATCTGAGGTCAAAGCTACTACAAAAGAGACAGTAGGTACATTTAAAAAGCTATCAAAAAAGACATTAATTCCAATGTTATTGCTCACGATTGTACATTTTTTGAAAAGATATTCACATTTTCAATCAATCAATCATTTGAACAATGAAGGGAATTATTATAATTATTAATTGCAACATGGCAATATTAATTTGTACTGTCAATCTTATTGAGCTCATCCGTATTGCAGTCACTCTCACTCTCAATCCTGCCGACCATTGAGTTGCCATCCGATGGATTTGGTAGCAATAACGTACTGATTCGGCCTTCTTTACTTCCGCAAAATATCTAAAAATAAAACACGATAAAACATAGATTGAATGACAGGTAACCAAGTGGGGAGACATGTTGAAACAGTCCTCGACAGACTGCCACACAGTCAAAAGGAAGTGAATGAGTCCCAGATAAACTGCCAGTGCTATCTTCGAAATGTGGTGATGGGAAAACATCGGTGATATTGCACCTATGCTTCTTTCAAGACTGTGTTTCACAGCCATTTTAAAGCAATGCCAATTTGCAGAAATTGCAACTTGTGTCAACACTGATAACACAATATGAAAGCCATCTGATGTGCTTCAAGCCAAGGCACACTCTCGGACAACAGGCTACTCTTAGGTCACAGCTTGTTTCAAAAGCCCAGGAAAATTTATTGCAAAACAGGGTGAGTCACCATGAATGATGGTTTTTTTCGATCGCAGTTTCCACGAAAACGGCAGCACTTGCAATTGATGGATGCAATGGAGGTTTTGGAGCCTGGTTCTCTTGCGCTTCGTTTGGTTCCATTGGGTTCTCCCAAATTGACACCCCTACACCCTTTTTGGGAAAGGGTAGATAGGGTTGTTTTCTATGCTGCGCATTATCTCCGGAACTGTGCTTCGGAAGTCCATGATTTAAATTACAAAGTTGTTCATTTCCTTGATGATGAAGGCACCAGAAGTGATCCGACTCAAATCCATCCCTTGGCTTCCCTTTTAGGGGTGGTTTTCTGCAGGAAGGGGTAGATAGGTTGGCGGGGCGTTTTTTCAGCAGACATCCATTCTTCGTGTCTCGGATGATGGGGCCTGAGACCTGTCTTCTTGCAATTCGGTGAAGCCACATTTGGGGGTGTCTGAAGGGGTGCAACGGGTGGTTATGAAGATATCTCCGTTTTCGCGGAAATTGCGATAAAAAAAACCAACATTTGAGGTGACTCACCCTGTATAAGTGGTTGAATCTCCGTAAAGCATGCAAATTTATTTTTTTTTTGTCTGAAGGAAAGTTTGCTTGCCCTAGTGGTTCTGTAAGAAACCAAAACTCAAAACCTTTCTAGAAGTCAGTGAAATGTGATGTTTTTTGTTTTTTCCACAACAACTTTTTATTCGAGTGAACAGATTGAGAGGTGGTCTTTTAAAATGCCAGCAATTTGGACACGCTTTCTCTTCAAGATGATGAAACTTTTTATCTTCCAATGACAAAAAGGTTTTTTCTCGTTTTTTTTGGGTACCTACTTTTTAAAAAAAAAATTCTATTTAAAAAATGACAAATCCTTCCTTGCTTGTGAACCCTTCCTGAAGGCTGCTAGCATCATGCAAACACTGTCAACGTGAAGTCACTTACAGTTTGGCAAACTTTTCCCCTGACCTAATAAAAAGGCCACCGTGTACTCCAAAGTAAAATTGTCAAGCACTTGTGCTCCATAAAGGTCATCTAACCAGCATTTGACCGGGGTCAATCAAAGGATGCCTATCGCAGGAGCAATGGTGCTTGGAATCATCAGGTGAAGATGAAGAATTGTTGAAGAGAATGGGAAAATTAAATGCTTGCCAACCGGGTGAAAGTCACAGAAAAACATGCCAAATTTATTTTTTGTTATGTGGTTTGACATAGCCCAGTGATTGCTCTCACATCCAAGAAATGGGTTAGCTACATGCGAACGAAACTAGAAAGAAATACACAAGGTTCTGGACAAAAACAGACATCCGCATTTTCTTTCAAGCACTGTAAATCCGAATGTCTTCCATCACCTATCAAGACACAGCACAGTTCGTGTGCCCCCTTCCAAAATGGCAAAATTCAGTCAACTACTTACTTGATTCTCTTTGATGGCCATCGATGTGAGGTCTGACACACCAGAAAATATTTTTGACAGCAGAGCACCATTCTGATAAAAAGGAAAGAGACAAAAAATATAAGTCACACAAATCAATCAGTACGTTTGTCCACATTTACGTAAGCATCACTTCAGATAAGAGTATTCCATCGACCATCGCTATCGGATAAAATCAATTTGCGCGAGCATCACTTCAGATAAGATCGCTATCGGGTAAAAATAAATCAATAATTTTTTTTTTATTTGCATGGAGAGGACTCCAGCACAAATCAACACAATTTAGAACTTCCACTGAGAGAAGAGTAAGAACCTGGGAAGCATGGCATCAGGTGTGTGTTGGTGTGAATCAATTATCAGAAAATGAATGCGCAAGTTTTTTTGGCTGCAGCACCAATGTCACGCGGCTAATCGAAAAACCACAGGAGAAAGGAATACAACTGCGATGAACACGAGCTAACTTCCTTATTTGACTTCCTCAATGTAAGTTTGAAGTCATGATCATGCCTGCCAAAGTAGGCTCGTGGAAACAGGAACTCTTTTAAAATCAGTCAATCCTTCAACATTGTTTCGGACCAGAAACATGTCAGCTGGTCTCGCAGCTGTCATACGATTGGCTAATAATGATTTCCAGCCCAATTGGGCAAGCATTTACGAAACACTATCAAGTCGTGCATATACATATGCCAGTCACAAACGTGATGCGTTCCTCTGAATACCCTCCTATAGCTTAATACGTTAGATGTGATAAGGATACCACACAAGTAAAGCACATTCTAGCAGGGACCTAACCAAACAAAAGTAAAATTTTTCTTTAATTTCACTGCTTGCACCATAGAAGGCATGACGCACAAAAAACAATGCACAATTTGCACGCTTGAGTACCTATATGGGAGACATGTTTTTCCCAGCTTAGAGTGCTGGTCAAAGTGACACATTAGTACTTGAAACTATCACACACATGCAGATGAACATTGTTTATGGAATATCCAACCTAAATGGGATGTGACTTTGTAGTAAAATGGGTAACTGCACATTTCTCAATATTCACCTTTGTCCCCCATTTCGTACACCACTCAAGCAATTTTTTTGATTTCAAAAATAATGACACCATATCAGAAAGAGAACAAATTTTCCAGGAAACAACACAATCATCGGCAAACAAATGCACATGGCAATCAAGTGCCATGCCAGAAAAAGATTTACTTACGTGCAATTTCTGTGTCCGCTTTCTGAGAAATCAGCAATCCAGCACAATATTGGGCAGGTTAAAATGCAAATTCTCAAGCTTCCTAATCAATACTGCGTGCGGGACAGATCAAACTCTCAAGCTTCTAAATAAATGCTGCATGTGGGACGAGATCAAACGCCTTTTGGAAATCACGAAAAATTGCATCCAGCTGGGTGGATCAATCTGTTACATTGGACACACGTTTGGAAACATGCTGCACAAAACTGGCCAGTTGGATTTCACAAGAGCAATCTGTCCGAAAAGCATGCTGTGATGGGTGTAATTAGTGGATTCCAAAACGTAAAAGTTATCCAAGAATATCTGCTCCAAAATTTTACAGCAATACAAATCACAATGAGGTAGCGAACCCAACCACGCGTAGTCTGCATGACAACACGAAGCGAAGTGCTAATGTGGAACGTTTTTGACCACACAATTTATTTGCATCATTGGGGGTGTGAAACCCATGCTGACAAGTCATTGTTGCAAGAGCAAGTGACAATAGAGCAAGTCATTGTTGCAAGAACAAGTGACAAAGACCAAGTCATTGTTGCAAGAGCAAGTGACAAAGAGTAAGTCATTGTTGCAAGAGCAAGTGACAAAGTGCAAGTCATTGTTGCAAGAACAAGTGACAAAGACCAAGTCATTGTTGCAAGAGCAAGTGACAAATAGTAAGTCATTGTTGCAAGAGCAAGTGACAAAGTGCAAGTCATTGTTGCAAGAGCAAGTGACAAAGTGCAAGTCATTGTTGCAAGAACAAGTGACAAAGACCAAGTCATTGTTGCAAGAGCAAGTGACAAAGAGTAAGTCATTGTTGCAAGAGCAAGTGACAAAGTGCAAGTCATTGTTGCAAGAGCAAGTGACAAAGTGCAAGTCATTGTTGCAAGAGCAAGTGACAAAGAGTAAGTCATTGTTGCAAGAGCAAGTGACAAAGTGCAAGTCATTGTTGCAAGAGCAAGTGACAAAGTGCAAGTCATTGTTGCAAGAGCAAGTGACAAAGAGTAAGTCATTGTTGCAAGAGCAAGTGACAAAATGCAAGTCATTGTTGCAAGAGCAAGTGACAAAGAGTAAGTCATTGTTGCAAGAGCAAGTGACAAAGAGCAAGTCATTGTTGCAAGAGCAAGTGACAAAGGCACCCATGGCATGGCCGCCCATCCATCATTAGGCATGCCTTCTGTTACTGTCAAACTTATTGATTGATAAAGTCAATATACGGATGTCAAATTTCGCCAGTAAGAGGCAAAGGGCATCCCGAATTGAGCAACATCCGCAAGTTTCCAATCTTCCCAGTGTACAAATGAGCGAATGATTTGACAAAATATTTCCTTTTTTACACACAAAACGAATTGGTACTGTTAGCTTCAATTTAAAGCTCACCAGCTTGTTGAAAATGCAAATGTGACCGTCAGTGCAGGCTGACATCAAGACTGGTGAGTCAGAGGTTGTATGCAACGCTGGCAAAGCTGTATCAGGAAGAGAGTATGTTGTCAGAAGAGACCCAGACTGAAAAAAGAAAAAAAAAAAAAAAAATTGAAGAATAGGTAACGAACTCAGTGGACTGATACATCCCTTGCAGCAATATTGGAAAAAGGGTGGTGTTGTGCACAGGAGGAAACACAAAATTTTCTCAACCTTTTCACTGAACCGGCCATTGAATTAAAGCCACGAGGTGCGTTTGAAAAGTGTTTGACGTTTCCTTCTCACACAAAATATCAAGAGGTAAA
>JASGXE010016432.1:0-10483 GCA_030068105.1 Sinentomon sp. SZTP_YWyxl
CAGAGGAAACAAACTCCCACATTTTCGAAAACAACTAAAATTATTGCTGAAAATGCAGTGAAGGTGAAAAATAGATTCTGAAAATAAACAACCAAAATCGGGTCATAATGTCACCTTCGTTAAAAAGGAAGGTAGTGGTCAAAAATGGTTGACAGTGGAGCAATGTCATCGTCCTTCGAACTACAGAAAATTACCACAAGTTAGAAAATTGCAATTAAATTATGGTGAAATTTTGTTGAAAAAGAAAAAACCTTGATTCGTCTGTTCCCTTCCCAGTGCAGCTAAAATGTCCTTGATCAACCGGAAATCAGGACATCTCATCAGCGTTAAATAGGCATTGATCCTCAGTTCAGAATCCTCAGTTTCCGAAAAGAAAATACCTTTTATCCTCTGTCTGCTGACGCTACACGGGAAACGCCTGCAAAGTAATGGAAGGAGACAACATTAGGTGGGTTGAGTCTTTTTCAGATGCCTTTCACACAAAAGCAAAATGTAGATTCACATCAAGACCTGGAAAATTCAAGCAAATTTCAAAAGGGTTTACCAAATATAATCCCACATCCACGACCAATTAAAAATGTCCATCTCTGTCACATCGAAATCCTTCTCAGAGCACAGGTCAGCATCTTCATCTGACTGCTCACAAACCAACAGTTTTGATGCAGATTTCGATTTCAATGGCTGACAATGTGACCATCATAAAACAGCACCATGTCTGTTGCCCTCAATAACACCACAACGAACATTTTTGTTTACTTGATTCTCAACTAAAACTCTGTGGCAGACGTTTCAGCAGAACCTTCCTACTTTCTCATTCTCAGTTGCATTTCTGATGTTGATCAGATAAAAATCTATCGTGCCATGAAATGTGACGTTGTGCAAATGAGTTGTTGTTGACAGCCACCATGCACCATGCATATTATGATAACTGCCACAATGTTGAAATTAATGCTCGAAGTGAGGCAAATTTCTCGGGAAATTTCCAATTTCTCAAGTGATAATTTCCCAGGAAATGTCCCAATTTTCCAGGAACCAATTTTCCCAGAACTTTACCGGGAAAAATCCCCAGGAAAATTGGGAAATGTACTGGAAAAATTCAAAATAAATTCAAAAGGTCAAGAAAATGGCCCAAATCTCATCACAATTAATGTAAGCCCTGGCTGTCATGGATGTGTTTATAATTTCAAAATTTTGAGCAGGCGTACCCACACCCAGTATGGGGCCTTCAGTTCATTGCCAATCAGCCAAGCACTACTTGTTTTTTTTTTAACTTGAGGCACCATTTCCAGATGCGACATTAAAAGTATTTTATTTTTTTATGCTGGAGTGGGCAGTGTCATGGCAGTCAACGCAGGCAACATCCCAGAAATGTGTTTTCATGTACCTATCATCAGACCAGGAGCCTTCGAGCACCATTAAAATTTAATATTTGTACAGAGAAACGAGAGGGCATTTATGATATGCATATTTGATTTATTTTTTGGAGTTTCTATTCCTCTTTATTCGCTGTCAAAGTTCTCTTTCTACTCCCTTTCAAGGTTCTTTTTGAATGAAAACAAGATTTCGCCTCAAAACAAAGATGATTCGTTTTTTGTGTTTCTATCTGATACCAAGATACTGAATTCTGACTTCCAACTTTAAAAGGCACTGAACCCACTTCAACCTTCAACTCAAATGTCACAGTCATACACGAAAACAAAGACCATCACCAAACACAAAAGTGAATGAATGAACACAGGCCCAAAACAAAATTATCAGTGAAAAGCTGAAAGCAAAGAATGTCTTGCCGAAATTCTGAAAAGTTTTGACAGTTTTGGCAGTTGAATGAAATTTGAAAATATGCAAAATTTGGCTTTTTTCCCATTCATAAAATCAAATTACTCGTACTATGCCTACTGCAAGAAATTTCCAAAACTTCATGGGTACATACTCGTTCTTCCCATTTTTCTTGGAAATTTCGCAGGGAAACTGGGAATCTTCCCAAAATGGAAAATTTTCCAAGTTGAATTTTGCCAGGACATTTCACAGTGGCCAAAAATGTTGACATTCAATGTCATTGGAGTGTGGGGCCTTGTCATATTCGTACTTTTGGTTAGTTAACTACAATTGCTACGTCACTCATAACTCACAAAGAAGAATTTGAATGACATATGGCCACATAAACATTCCGAAAAATGGAATAACAAACTCCAGCGTCCTCAAATCATTCTGCAAAAACGAACAGTGGCTGAAAAAAACAAACTGAATATGTTCAAAGAGCAAAATGTTGATCATAACATCAACACACCACTACCTGTTGATGTGGCACTCACTTTCAGAAGCCTTCAAATCAATTGCACTGTTTTCCCAGGTCGTTAACCAAACACAAGCGACAAACAAAAAACTGACCTGTATGCATCGAGCACTGCAACACGAACTTCCACCGGGGCCATACGATCCAGCAAGTATGAATCCAATTTCTCCAGCATCACCGGCAACACGATGCCCATATTTCCAATTGATTTCAAAGATAAAAGGACCTAAAACATGTGAAATTCTAGTCAAATCAGCAGTACGCATTATCTTTTTGAATCACATTATTGCGTGGTTAACATTTGTGAATTTTATGAGTTCCCATGCAAAAATTCTTGTTTTCAGAGCCTGTGTCCCTTCAAATTTGCAAGGCTTGTGTCCCTTCAAATTATTTAGAGCATTATTCATACCTAGTTATTCCAGAGAGGACACGGTAAAATGTTCTTTCTTAATGAATTTTGTTGTTTGCACAATTCAGTGAAAATGCTTAAATAATGTGACGAACATGCTGTAGATCATGAAATATTGACTCACTCATGCTAATAGTCAGGGATGGGTAAGTATTATACTTAAGTATTATACGTGAGTTTTCTACGTATAATACGTCGTATTATACGTATGTATAAAAGTGTTTTATACGTACGTATTATACGTGTGCAAAACTTTAACATGTGTGACACATGACTTGGGGGTGGAATTTAACAAGGAATTCAATTCTGAAGTTATTTCAGAACTGAGGGTAGCGTGTGAGGAATAAAACCTGAATATGTTGTCGGAAATGACGACGATCGCAGGAAGGGATTATTGTAACAGCTCAACTTGCATTTCTAGATTTTTGTCTAAAATTTGGATTTTAAATTTGGATTTGCCTAAAATTTGTCTGAAATTTGGTCTGAAACTTTTGTCCAAAATTTGGATCAGCATGCGATACGAACACGTCAGAGGTTAAAAACAGACAAAAAATAAAACTGTGACTTTGTTTTTTAATCTCTTGACGTGGTCTCATCGCCTGCTGATCTGTTAACAATGCCAACCACTGCTTACAAACATTTATAATGGTGGCTTTCTTTTCAAAACAGGTCGCACTGTTGTAAATAATATGGCCTGTTGACGAAAATCAAGAAAAATAATTGCCATTTTCTCCCGAAATTTCATCTGAACTGAAACTCCCCGCATCCTATGCTCTGTCTATGATACATACATCGACGAACCATAAGCTGTCCAAGTACTCAAATTCCAGAAGTCTCACTCCCATCTTACAGCTGGATTCTTGCTTGCATCTGGCAGGACTTTGATTAACCTTTTTTTTTCAACATTTGCAGTTCGTGCGAGATTTTCTGCCACATGCTCTGCGCTGATCTCAGACGAACGTTTTTTTTTAGTCTGCGCTCCACGCTCTCATGCTATCAAGGCAATCATCAATGGCGAACAGCAAAGTTCTCAGAAAACAGCAATGTTCATCATATACTTGTGAAAAGGAAGGGAGGGAATGGAAGGATACACGATCGTCAGCTGTATTATCTGTAAGGCATTCAATAACAGACAGACAACAATCACACAGATACAATCACTCAAGAGCACCCCTAAGCAAGCTTCATCAACCGGCACACACCACATCCATTCACAATCTGAAAAGAAATCTACAAAATAGGATAAAAATGAAACACTCGTAAAGATGAAAGAAAATGAAATAGGTAGATGATGAACAACGATGAAGCAATCGCGATGAAACAACGGTGAAGCAATCGTGATAAAATGATCGTGCCAATGATTGCATGGTTACCCAGTGCATTTATGCCAGGCCTTCACTCCAATGCTGTATGCATTAGTAGGCCCTACTTAGGTGGTTTCAAGCATGTGTGCTTGCCATTTACTGGCTGTCACTGCTGAGTCGTTTTTCCGGTGATGCTGTCAGACCAGAAAGAGAATTGGCACAGGAATATTGAGTCGGCCCGATGAAGTTGGGTGAGGCAGCTCCAGATGGAATCCGGCAGTCAGGATTTCTGGGACCACCCGCGTTATGGTACAAGCTTCCTTTGCAAATGAACGTTGCAAAGGTGAGACAAAGCATGAGGTTGGTTTTTGGCACTTTCTCATGGCCACCATTCTTGCATCCATTTGCTGCTTAACAATACATAATGTCGCTAGTGATGTTATTTTTTGCCTTCTCCCATTGTTGTCATTTTTGGTTTTCAGTGCACTTCTCTCTTTTACCAGGCACATGAGCTACATGCATCTAGACCGATGTTATAAAAGATGTAAGTAAATAATTCCAATTTGGCAGCATCAACATTCACATGGCTGGTGCACATGCAATTTTGAAATGCATTTTACTCGTACAATGGGGTGTGGCACAGACAATCTTGTGTGGCCAACTTAAAAGTAATTGCGGGGCTTCACTGGTTAACTGTATTAATTTTTTTTCCTTTCATTGATGATGATGCTTGTCATTACTTTAATGTGATAAATAGAATGTTAGCATGTTAAAGAGCAGCTTTTTCTCCAAAAAATGAGGTATCACTCGACTTTTAGGTTTTATACGTTTTCTACGTGTATTATACGTACGTATTATATGCACATATTATACGTGGAGTTTTATACGTTTACCCATCCCTGCTAATAGTGCACACTTAATTGGAGAATACGGAAATTGAATAATAAGCATGAGATCTTTGCATCAGTCTTTGTAGAAAAGGGCAATCCTACTTGCGCCTAGCGGATAAAATTTTGGAAGCCCAATAATTTTAGCCAGGCAGATAAATTTATACCATGCGGCTTTACACCATGAGTTTTTGTAACCAAGCAACAGAGTAAAAAGATATCAGAATTACCAAAACCGGGCATTTCTCCACGATTTAAATCGCCTCGCTTGATGATTGATCCGAGTCCACTTATCTGCTCCTTCATGTGAGGCTTGATAATGGGTGCGCAAGCAGTCAATACATGGACTCGATGATTCATCAAGTGTGAAGATAGAAATTGTTGACAAATGCCCGAATGGGGTCGTACGGATGTCAAGTGACAATAATTAATTCGATAAAACTTTTTGCCCCAAAATACGCAAAAAAGAGAACATCAGGCCCATCAGGAAACTTCCTTTCCACCGCCACAAATATATGCAATGTACATTCTCGACTGCCTGTGAAAAACTCACCAAATCGCTTTTTTACAGCTGTACATTGAATCACTGCCTCCAACTTGCAAAGTCAGTATGCCTGTTAGAAGTTTGCAAGAAATCCATTCCCAAATGAAGCAATAATGCAGATGATATGGGATCCCCTGGAGCAGAAAATTCCGCAAGGAAATTTGGACATACACGGCATTTTCAGCTCATACATAAATAAACTGTGCACCTTCCATGAAAAAACTTACATTGATTCTTGATTTTTTGTTGTTCAAGGCAGAGACGGATGGCAGCTTATTCAAAAGCGTGTCAAGCACACTTGCAACTCCTGGATCATCAGTACAATTTGGATGATGCTGGCAGAAATTATGAATCATTGCAGAAATGCTCAGAGTCGACTTGATGAAAAGGACCGGATCGTCAAGAAAAGGCAGGACAATCTTTATCATTTCAGAATCAGGGCTGCAAACAAGATATATGCCATTCAAAAAGACGATTTTTTTTTGAAAAATAAATGTTCATGTCTATTTTGGGGCTTGAAATTATTGTTACTGAAAAATAAAGCGATTTCTAAGGCCATTCCACTGGCTTCGAGAATTCGCCAACCCTTCCCCTGAATGCAGTATTCTTGGCAAGCACAGTCATCAACCTGCAATTACTGACTCCCATCAACCAATGATTGAAAACATGATGAGAAACCCTTTTGGGGTACCTAGGCCAAAAAAGATTCTGGCAGTTTACCCCAATGCGTCTATAACATGATTTGTTCTTTGGAAAATAATTGGAAACCCCACAAGAATTGTAAAAATATTGAATAAACTCCCTTAATGATGGACCCCTGCAAAGCATATACTCAGACATTCAAAATACGCGGGCCATAGCAGATTTTTGTTAGACTTTTGAACACGGGCAATGTTATTCCCCATCTAGTAAGCGTGTTAAATCATTCCTTCGTGTGATGTTTTTGCGCGCATGCGAAATGGGGAATTACATTGCCCCGTGCTTTCAAAAGTCTGAAAAACTCGCCTATGGCACGCGATTAGAATGGCTCCGTATAGCCGTCCTGAACGCTTGCAGAAAACGAAATCAGCAATTCAATTTTTTTATTTCAATTTTTGTGAACTCATGATAGGCAATATATTTGCACAATTGGTAAACAACAAAAAGCAAAGAAACGAAATTAACACAAATTAACAAAATTAATGAAATTAACGCAAAACTTTTTATGCAAATTAACGCAAATAAACAAAATAAATGAACATTCAATTCCATTGGAAAACAACAAAAAGCAAAGAAACGAAATTAACACAAATTACGAAATTAACAAAATTAATGAAATTAACGCAAAAAAAGTTATGCAAATAAATGTAAATAAACAAAATAAATGAACATTCAATTCCATTGACTTGCTGCGACCAACTTTTTGATGACGGAAAGCATTTTTAGCCATTGTGACGATTTCTGGGAATGAACAGCCTTCTTCAAGATCAGCTCTTTCATCACAGCCAAGGAACCAGCAGTCTCGACAAAAGGCAATGCCTGAAGAAGGTGATGCCTGAATAAAAAGGGAAAGAAATTCAAGTGTCATTAAAAATAGAGCTCTGTGATATGCGTTATCTTCCATGCTGTCTTCTGCGGAGAAATCAGCCTCACATGCCACTTTAAGGCTTTAAACTTTTTGATTTGGCCTATCCTTTACTGACATGACTCTCATTACCCCAGGGAGATGTGCTCCGGAATAGTGCTAATCCAAGGTTGCAGGTATAATTTTCACCATTTACCTCAATGCTAAAGAAATTTTCCAGCAACCTCAGAATAACACTGTTCTGAAGCACTTCCCCACGGGGTTACTATACGACAGGGATTTCAGTTTGCAGTTTAGTGCTAATGTGTGCTGCAGTCATAGAATAAAACGAAAATCGAGAGTTCAATGGCGGCATAAGCTCAGGTGAAAACTACCATTCCCCAGCCACGTGTGATTTTCTGATGGAGCCAGCGATGACTGGCCGCAGAAAAGTGGAGATTATAATAATTCTTTATATGCTGAAGGTCGAAAAGTTAATTCGATTGTTTACGCTGCACGCATACATCGGTTTAAAGTTTAGTTGTAAATCTCTGCTGGATATCTAGCTCTTAAATTTAACGTGGATGGTTTTCGGGGACTGAGAGCCATTCTTTTGCATTGTGGCACACTGCATTGGTCCACTTGTTATGCTAGCAGAATTTGTCGGTTGCATGTTTCATAGGTAATGATGCGGGTATTGTGCAAAAAGCCGATCCTGGACTTTGCGGACCTCCTCCAGCCATCAGGTGGACCTGCATTTGAATTAAGAGGATTCAGGACCATGAGTGGCCCAGAGCACTGTCAAGGTGCATGAATTTAGCTGCGTAAAATATTTCCTGTTTATTTGTCCTTTATTTATTTTTTCATTGGAGCTTCATTTGCACATGCCTCCAAGAAATCTCCTCAAGGAACGACGAGTATAAATATTCGGAAGCATCTGGAATTTAAAGATCCCAAAGCCCACTTTGCTGCAACCACTTTGTTTCTGGCTGTTTTGGAGGATGTCTATGAGATGAACCTAAATCCCATGTTTCCACATCATGGGTGCTGTGGAACAGAAAACATATGCAACCCCTATTCTCTTCTGCATCGGTACTTTAGCAATGGTCAATGGGCAGGGAACCCACAAGTTGTGATCAACAAAATTGGAAAATAGAAAATTTCTTGCTGGAAGAAATGGTATTGACCTTGATAGATTGCACTTCAATAATTAAAAATCGATGGCTTGTTTTCTGTGCTAAATTTTGTGTCATCGATCTTCTCTGCCAATTACAATTGTCAAAAAGTTATTCCAAGGCCAGGTTGTAGATTGATCACTCCAAAAAGCATGCAATGAACAAACCTCAACCCAAAATGCAATTGAACTCTCCTAAATATTGACACCGCTAGCTTGTTCCACGGACATTTAACATCTTTTTGACGTTAATACCGATCCACAGCATAAATTACACCACGAATTGACATCCCAAACATTGAAATCAAAAACCACTTATTGTGCAGGCAGCAATCATATTTGGACAGTTCGAAACCAAACGTTACTAGGGAGTTGGACACCATCCCATATTGACAGTGTCAGATTGCGGGCAATGCCGGGAGCCTGAAGATCATAAAAAGCATTTGGTGATTTACGAAGTCAGTTAAAAATGCCTGTACTTCAAAATAAAACAGTGCTGGTAACACGAACACTTTTTGGACAATTTTTCAAAAAAATGTCATAACAGCTGAATGATCGTTCTGCTTTGAATGCTGGCAAACACAAATCAGGATCAAGTCATTTTTAAAAAGGCAGAAACGTGAGAATTTTAAATTTAACATCACCAAATAAATGCGATAGCATCATTTCATAAAATCGTCAGCTAACCTTGCGGAACTACAGACATCGTTGGCCTGGATCTCCAAATCGAACGTTGCTTTGACACTTAACTTGCGCATTTCCTCAACAAGCTTTCTGTTCCCTACAGCCAGTTCCATGGTATCTTCATCCTAAAATCAATACAGTAACAAACAGAAAGTTGATGTCAAAGTTAAAGTCAAGCTCGGTCATCAATTTATCGTAAGGTCACCAAAATACTGGGAAGCTGTGGTGTGGTGATGTAAATTAAGTGGCTGATCCCTTGTATCATGTGAATTCTGCTGCAATTTTCAAATAGGAAGGATCAGAGTTCCAAAACAGACCCCCCCATGATTGCCATCGGAATATTCCAAAGAGCAATCCTATTGCTGAAACTTGCTCCTGTAACCAATAAATTCTGCAGTACCAATGAAGACAGGATCGCATGACACAAGAAATGTATTCCCAGGAGCATCATGAGAACCGAAGTTAGAATATACATATTTCAAATAGCTCTGTTCTTCTCCGGTACATAAATTTGAATTTATGTGCCGGATAAATATTAAAGAAGAATAATCTCGCATAATCTGAGCCCTGCGATGCAAAATCCTTGCATGCAGGAGAGTGCAGTGTGACGAGCTGACTGGACTCCTTTCTCGAGGGTTAAAATCAGTCAGGAGCAAATCAGGCTGATTTCACGGATTTTAAAATCGAGCTCTGAAGAAAGCAGAATCACAGACTAACTGTGACCTCCACTTGGAACTTAGAATTTCAATTTAAAAGTCAATTACGGCAATTCTAAGCAAAATACGTTCTGCACTGCCAGTCAGTTACAGCACCTCAGAAAGAAATAACAGCAATCTGATAAAGGTATGATATTGATTCAACTTACATCTGAAGATTTGCACATCTTTTCTAACACCTTCTTGGTCGCAGAGAGATCATCCACATTGCCCCCATAGCCAAATTCACTTTCGAACAAAAGTGAGGACCTCTTCAAAATCCGACCTTTTCACAAATAAAACATTAAATTTGTTCCTCAATAATTCAGAAACAAATTTGAAAAAAAAGATTCACTGTTAAAAATATGCAAATTCTTGAGTTGGAGGATGCTCTTAACTTCTGCCACAAATGACAAAAACCTCTGCAGAACACTGTCCTCATCAAGAATAGCTATGCCCACTGCGAGTTTCAAAACCATTCTGCATGTACCTATTGAGTTAAGTGACAAAACATTTGAGGCAGCATGTTGCTGTGAGGAAGAAGGTGATGACCCCAGCAACAACCGCAACTTTACAAGACCCAAGCAGTCTTATCTCGCAACAATCCCATCACCAATATTTCCTCAGGTATGCCACAACCTCAACAATGAACAAACACCTCATCTTTGACCTCAACAGGGATACATCTGCAATCAAATTCAGAGATAACTGTTCTAAAAAAATTCGTGTGTAACTAGAATCAGAATCAAAACCTAAAAAGTTGCAAGAAGGCATAGCTAGATGAAAAATGGAAGCATGAAGCACGTTTTTGCCAATCCGCATATTTGATTTCTCTTTGTGGGCTGCGCTATTTCATCTATCTGCACGGCACGCTCCAACCTCCAAAACGCTGGGACATGACATTCTGCACAAACAAAATAGGTTATCGTTGGTCAGTTAGATTTGGTTAG
>JASGXE010016433.1:0-10669 GCA_030068105.1 Sinentomon sp. SZTP_YWyxl
TTGATGAGAATTTGGCCCCAGAACCTGATCACAGTCTTATAAGAATCAGAATCTCATCAGAGTTTAGAAGATTCTCATGATTTATTTCTTGAAGTCATGGAAGATTCCCATGAGAATTTCATTAGATTGATTGATCTCATTAGATTGATCATATTGATGAGATTAATCGATTGGCCAAAATCTCATCAGATTTTTCTCATAAGAATATGATCACATTTTGTTCATTGGGTAAAGTTAAAATATAAAACAAACCGGTGTGATGCATTCCTCTGTGGCCTGTGCAAATCACTCTTGACTGTACTGGGCATATTGCTCTTATCGCCCCACCATCCATTCCATCATCACTAATTATTGTTCGTGAGGCTTTGCACAATGAGACTTTGAAGGCTCATGAACATAGATGCTCATGAACGTGAATGACGCACATTTTCAAATAACACCACTCCTATCTTTTTGTTAGTATCGGTATGAGGAACAAATTTGGATTTTTGTTAGTATCGGTATGAGGAACAAATTTGGAACTTTTTGTTGAAAATGAGGAACATTTTGTCCACTTACCCCCAATGGACCATTTCTGCGGGACGCAGCAATGCGAAGATATTTATAATTTTTTTATGTTTCTACTTTCAGATAATTTTATTTATTTTATTTTATTTTATTTGAACAAAAACACCTACAAAAAGATTTGGCAGGTGGACGGATGATACAGTGCATGGCACCAAGTCAGTAAATTTAAACATGTGTCAGGTATACGAATAAAATAAAAAAAGAGAACAAAAAAGAAAGAACACAACGCACATTGAACATATTGAGAAACAATAAACAAGTAGTATGAATCAAGCCGATGAGTGAGCACGAGCTAAGTGACCTTGGGTGTATGTGATTGAGGGTGAATTATGCGGGAGGGAATTCCAGTCCCTTACAGTTCTTAGAAAAAAGGAAGTATAGTGAATGTTTAATTTTATCAGTGGAGCAACAAAATGAAGTCCATTATCGGTTCTTCGTTGAGGTCGTCGCATCACAAACTCAGGAGGAATTTTAATTTTCAATTTAGCACACAAAATTTTCGCGAAAAATTTCCTGCGTTTTTCGATTCTGCGCTGTGCAAGTGATGGCAGTCCTAGATGCTTAATTAAGAGCGAGACACTTGATGAATATGAAAAATCGCCAGAGATAAAACGGGCAGCCCTTCTTTGGACTCTCTCAAGTGCTTCAATATGGCAGCAAAGGTAAGGGTCCCACACGACACTGGCGTACTCGAGAATGGGCAGGACTAGCGAAGTATAAGATTTTAATTTTGCTTCCTTTGACGCTAAGGACATGTTACGTCATGTCCATGAGCATGATGTTTGAATGGCTTCAATTTAGCGCCGACACCGCACGAATATCAATTAATTGTATGATTGACATTGTACAGGTTCATCAGTAAGAATGTTCCGAACACAATGGCTCAATAGTTCGCCGCTTATTGTTACCCAACTTCATATGTGAATGAGATATTCTCATTAAACGCTGCAGCTCTACAACTCTTGGAATGTTCACAGAAGAAGGCTCTTGATGAAACAGTGCTACGAAAATCCCACAATGATATCTTTAGTGTGCATTGCCTCCTTTCACCTTGGACCACATGAAAAAAATACGCCTGCGATATACGATTTCATAAACAACGAAACTTTATCATCCAAATTTGGCATTTCGTTAGGTTGATTTTTTTCTGAATAAATGCTGATTTGAACCGCTGTCAATTTTAGACTGTCAGCGTCTCCTTCAATGTTCTTCGTTCGTTTGTTCACAGTTCGTCGTCCTGCCGAATTTGACAGAGTAATCCTGCTCAAGATGCATCCGATTAAAATATTTTACATTGCTTTTATCCTAGCGAATCTAAGTGCAGTGGACATTAATATATCTTGATAAATTTGTCATAAAATCATCAAAATGTGGATGCAAAGAGTAAGCCAGATTGTGTTTCTTATTGGCGGTTGTGTAGGTCCTCTGTTTGAACTGAAGGGCTGCAGCGCGGTGAAATGCTTACAAGCATTTGTTGACATTATGTTTGCCTGTAAGATATACGGGAGTAGTTTATCTCTAATCATGGTAAACTCTAATGTGCATCTCGGCTCTATTTGGGATATTTCGCGTATTTAAGATGTCCTCATTTTTTTTAATTAACCGCAGGGATCAAATTTGGCATCAGATTCTCTCTTGGACATCACTTTTTCAGAAATTTGTTGGAAGCTTGGAAAACGTCCTAGAAGAAGCTCATGCGTTCGATAAATTCACAACTGAAGTTTCGAACCCCCTCATTATTTCTTTGCTTACAATCCGGAACCACTCTTACTGTGTACATATAATTCTCTCGTGTAAAATACTGAACTTCGTCATTATTTCACGCGGAAATGCAACCATCACTATTGTTCGCGTGAAACATTTAAATTCCCCCGATTATTTCACGCGTATATTCTGAAACGCTCACATTATTATTATAATTATTATTAATCAATCTCTACAATAAAGTAGAACGTCAACAAACACGAAACAAACAGCAAATAAATTAGCAAAATATGAAAAAGAGGTCTGGCCTGCAACCAACTTAAATGGAGCCCACCTGAGAAAGAGAGAGAAGAAAAAAAAAACTACGACAAGCACGCAAAAATCGGGGCCGAGGAGGGAAGGGCATTCCATTCGCGTACTGTACGGGGGAAAAAACTATTAAAGTGCTTATTAAATTTTAAGATGGGATATTCAATGAAGTGGCCATTATCGGTGCGGCGGCGAATTATCCTTTGGGCAAAATTAGACGGAAGAGAGGTACTAACGGTACCCTTAATTATTGATTGAAGAAACTTCAGGCGTCTGTTTGAACGTCTTTGGAAAAGAGTTTCAAGGCCTAGACGAGAAATCATTTCAGAGACTGATGAAGTCCGTCTGTAGTCAGCACAAATGAATCTTACGGCGCTTCTCTGGAGCCTCTCAAGCATGCAGATGTGGGAGGAGAGAAATGGGTCCCAAACTTCACATGCGTATTCCAAAATTGGTAAGACAAGGCTGGAATATGCTTTAAGCTTGGCTGGTGTCTGAGCAGGCCTGATGTTACGCATTAACATACCCAGTACTTTTTTTGCTTTGGACAATATATAATTGATGTGGGGACCCCAAGAGAGATCATCTGAGAGATAGACACCTAGATATTTGAATACAGAAACTTTAGTTACAGTCTGACCACCAATGGAATAGGAGAACGATGGGGCTGAGTGACCTTGCCTTTGGAACAGCATCCAATTACATTTTGCAGTGTTAATTACCAAACCCCAGGTACTTGCCCACAAATGGAGTGCATCAAGGTTGGACTGCAACGTCGAAACGTGGGGAGGGCCGTAAATGACCAAGTCATCAGCAAACAATCTGGATTTGCAATTTAACACCATGGGGAGATCGTTTACATAAGTAATGAATAAAAGAGGACCCAAGACACTTCCTTGTGGAACTCCACAGGTGACAGAGCGTCTGGATGAGAATTCCCCCTCCACAGAAACACGGAAAAAACGACCAGACAAGAAGTGCTGTACCAGGACAATCAATGGAGCAATGAGAGCTTGTGCAACAACAAGTTATGAGGAATTAAGTCAAAGGCTTTTTTAAAATCAATGAATATTGCATGCAAACTGCCTTTCGATTCAAGGGTGTTACCTATTTCAAATGTAAACTCAATTAATTGGGTAGTGCAGGAAAACCCCTTCCTAAACCCATGCTGGTTAGGGTGCAAAATACTGTTGGACACTAAATGGTAGGAGAGGTGAGAATAAAGGATCTTCTCGAAAATTTTACTGCTGGTGGAGAGCAGCGAGATCGGACGATAAAGTTCTGGGTCTTCCGACGGCCCTTTTTTTGGTATTGGGATAATGTTTGCAACTTTCCAATCATCAGGGAGAACAAGGTCAAGGTAAATCTTCTTAATAATTAATTCAAAAAAGAATGAAAGTTCAAAAGAAAGCGACTTTAGAAATTTCGGTGGAATTAGGTCGCTGCCTGCAGCTTTCCTGGCCGACAATTTCGATAAGAGATTCTGAATGCCTGCTCGAGAAATGAAAAAAGTGTTCGAGTTTGCCTCTGGGAGTTCAGGAGAGATAAAGCTGGGGGGTAAACGGTGCAGGTTGTTGTCGATATCGACATTAGAAACAGAGTTCTGGAAGGTTTTTGCAAGCACTTCAGCTTTTTCACAGGCAGAATGAGCTACAAGTCCATCAGTACAACGAAGTGATGGCAGACCGCGCGTTGTACGCAGGTTTTTAATGAAGCGCCAAAAAGGTCGGGAATATGTAGCTGAGATGGCTTTTTCAATAAAGGCGCTGAAATCAGAAGAAGCACATTCACGAAGTTCAAAACGGACAGATGCAAGCCGGTTCGCAATGCGTGGATTATTATTTGTCGTTAAGCTTTTGGTTAGACGACGTTTTTTTCTGGCCAGAGTGCGAAATCGCGCAGAAATCCAAGGACTACCGGGCTTAATTTTGATTGTTTTGACTGGGACCATCGACAAGCACTGTAAGAGAATCAGTTTAAATGCAGCCCAGACCTCGTTGACATTATTTAAACGATTACAATCAAGATCATTGCAAAAATTCTGAAAAAGGGGGAGAAGCCGACTCCTAATGCCGACCCAGTTGGCTCGATCGTAACATTTGACTTTGATAGGGGATTTCAACAACTGAATTGGAAGGGGGATGCTAAAGGTGACAAATTCATGATCAGACAGGCCTGGCAATGCAGCAACTCCCAGGTCAGAAGAATCAAAAATTGTGAAAACGAGATCGAGGATATTGCTACAGCCACCAGGGACAATGCGTGTTGGTGTAAGAACATGCTGAGTTAAACCAAATAGCTGTTGAATGTCGAGTAAGGCCTCAGCTTTTTGAGAGCCACCAGATACCGCCTGCCAGTCCACACAAGGACAATTAAAGTCACCAGTTATAATAAGCCGATGGTCAGGGTATGCTGCAAAAATGTGCCCGATCTGATCTGAAACAAGATGAAAGTCAAGTGGGCCGGCAGTGGGAGGGACATAAAAGACGCCAACGATATAAGGAGTGCGATCAAGTGCGGAAATGAGACACCAGCTGGACTCAAAGCAATCGTTCTTTGGAAAATCAATGATCAATGCCGTTGACCTGATGCAATCATTATCGACTGCAACCAAAGTCCCACCACCACGGCGATCAAGTCTATCATGCCGATAGACTGAAAAGTTAGGGGGGAATATCTCAACACTGTCAACGTCAGAATGTAACCAGGTCTCAGTTAGAAAGATAACATGGACACAAGAAGATGTGACAAATTCTAATAGCTCGGCTCTTTTATGAGAAGGGAGTATGGACCTAACATTAGCAAGCAAGAGTTTTGTTGGCTGTGCCTTAGGTGGAGGCGAATGCGATTTGCTGACAGTTCGAGCAACGTCCAGATCAACAGGCGGCAAAAGATTTTGAACAGCAAGTGCAGAAAATTTTTCAAATGAAGTGGTTGGACGCCCTCTCGTCCCCTCCGACACAGCAGAAGGGTCGACACCCGACGGCCTCCCCTCGCTGCTCGTTTGCAGTGCGAGAGGAGACGGACAGGTGACGTCCACCTCTATGAAGGGCGAGGCAGGAGGCACTGAAGCAAGATTTCGAAAATTGAATACAGAATTCCCAGAGATGTGTTTTGAAACCGTAACTACAGAAAATTTTGATGAGGAGCCTGTGAGAGGGCCTCCAACCCCCTCCATCATAGCGGTAGGGACAAGACCAGACGGCCTGCCCTCGCTGCTCGTTTGCAGTGCGAGAGGAGGCGGACAGGTGACATCCACCTCTATGAAGGGCGAGGCAGGAGGCACTGAAGCAAGATTTCGAAAATTGAATACAGAATTCTCAGAGATGTGTTTTGAAACCGTAACTACAGAAAATTTTGATGAGGAACCTGTGAGAGGGCCTCCAACCCCCTCCGTCATAGCGGGAGGGACGACATCCGACGGCCTCCCCTCGCTGCTGGTTTGCAGTGCAAGAGGAGGCTGACAGGTGACGTCCACCTCTATGAAGGGCGAGGCAGGAGGCACTGAAGCAAGATTTCGAAAATTGAATACAGAATTCCCAGAGATGTGTTTTGAAACCGTAAACCGTCACATTTCACGCGTAAAAATAATTTGTGCCTTGTGTGTTCTTGATTGAGGAGATAAAAGTCGATAGTTGAATAAGTGTCATTTGAACATTTGAACATGAACGTTTTTGATTAATAAAAATTGTGTTTATGAAATACATGTTTTGAAAGATATGAACCTATGAAAATATGAAATATTGTGGCAACATTAGTAACAAGATTATCAGTCACAAATGGTGAATTGGCATATGACAATTGATGAACGATCATAATCCACAGCAAAACAACGCATGTTCTTGAGGACATCAGCGATTTTAAGATTTTCAAGATTAAATAATCTGAAATGCACTAAAGTCTGAAATTCAATTGCTGTTTTATAGTGAACAAAAGGAACGTCGCTCAAAATGAAAGATCGATCGATTAATACAGGAAATACAGCATACCTTAGGTAACAAAAAATCGACACTAACACAACTCTTGGCAAAAAGACGATTATTGGCACGAAGTTAACCTTTTGATTAGAGATTACTCTGAACATATGCGAAATAAACTTTGGGGCAAACAGATATCGCAAAATTGGCAAACAATGACCATCTTAAACATGATCATATCAAATAGATGTAAGTCTTCCTCAAATCATGGTTGTAAAAAGTTGTTGTAATCGTGTTTGTTTTGCGACAAGATAACAGAGGAAAAGTCAAAGAGGAACGCCACAAAATGCTGCCCAGATTTCGAGGAATCCTGGCCACTGGTCAGTATTCGTGCGGTGATTTCCAGTAATTCTTTTGAAGGGGTAATTGCGTCACAACATTGGAGCGATAATATTTTTCATTTTGACGGTTTCTTTCATCGACAAGCGTGAAAGAAATGACTGTTTTGTTTTGGTTCGTTGGACATGCATTGCTGGAACAATTTGTGAATTAAGTCACATTTTGGCATGCTAAATGTTCCATGACATTGCCGCAAATTGAATTCTGGACGTCAGGACATTGAATTGAAATTGAATTCTGGACGATCGCAAAATGATTCTACAGTAAAGATTAACCTTCAATGTCAAAATATTCTACATTACAAGCATGCTTGCGGTGTGAAGATTGAATTATAAGAAAAGTATCAACGTAGTTAGCTGGCAGTTTTGCATGATTTCCAGTTAACCAGTTAACGGGAACTCTGGGATTTTGCCCATTTATTTTTCTTTCCGTTGACTGGAACTCTGGGAAAAAGCAGGATTTTTTCTTTGGAAGACGCAGGTAGACAAATGGCACAATTTTCGTCAAAGGACTGTCCATGTTTATCCTTGAGGGTAAATTGTGAGTACAGGATTGATGCAACAGCAAGAGAGTTGTAGGTGCTTGGACATTTTTATGAACCTGTGGGAAAAAAGGACCAGCGCACAATGGGCCCATCCTTTGATTTTCATCATTCCCGGCACATCCCAGAGGCCCATAAAAAATGAGGAATATTATTGAGCAGGTACCTAGCCAATCTTTTTGAAAAAGGAAAGAGGGACGAGCAGCATAGGTTTGTGTTGTGAAGGTCAGGGAACGGTTGCACGGGAGAAGGGAAGGGAAGGGAAGGTGGTAAGAGCATTTATTGGGAGATAAGAAAAAGGCAGAAGCGCCTTACGAAATAGATTGGAGAAGTGCAGTCTGTGCCGATCCAGCCCAGCAGAATGCGGAACACAACGCTCTTTGTTGTATAATTATTGCGGATTCCCTGCAGAATAAAAACTTCAAAAAGACGGTGTGGGTGCACCAAATTGGAACACGTTAGCAACAGATGTCAGTGAACAGAACGAGGAAAATTTTCATTGCTAAAAAGTCACTATTCGCAAAAGACACGCATATTTCTCTTCACCATTGGCTGAAGAGACTGCAGCGGGAAAATATTTTCATGGCAAAACTTTTGTTCCCCGGTAAAGTGATTGCCATTAGCCCTCGAATTGCTCGCATTTGTAGATTTGCGTTCATTGTTTCGCAGCAGCAATTCGCACTGTTCTGCTGAACAATGTATCACATCCTATCCAGCCTTCATGACAATACAAGATAAAGAGCAATATGCATTAGACCTGTTACTCTATGGAAAGGCAACACCCAGTAGGTATCTTCTTTCCGGGGGTGTTGCACCTCTTGTCAAGGCGGATAAAAGCACTGCGTTCTCTCCGTCATAAAGGAGCAAATTTTATTTGCGTTTTGTCTTGAATTCAGGTACCTCTTCTCTTTTGGGATTTTTACGCATTTTATGACTTCCTTTGGATAGCAGTGGCGGCTCCTGCCTTTGCCTCATTGCATTTTGATATGAATTATTGCGGTTGCTAAGTGAAAGGAAGGTCATGTTCTCCCTGACGAACCCATGCAGAGTGCCGCGCCTGTCTTGGATGAACATATCCTTCTGCATGCAGCGTGTCCAAGCATATCATTTGTCAACACACAATAAGTTGAGTGCTGTTATTCCATGTTTGTAGGCAGTTTCTACCTGCTTTGAATGTTGGCTCCCCTGCAACTTCTGCAATGGGGTGTCTGAGAGTTCCTGCCCACTGCCCGGTGACATGTTAGTTGTTCTGTTGTTTTTACCTATGCCTTGAATGATGCATTGCGCAAAATCTGGTTTGTGAACTGATATCCAGGGTTCAATTCCGATGTGTTTGTCACCTATCATGGTGGACGTCATTGCAAAAAAATAATAGCCAAATGGGGAATTTGTCTGAATACAACCATCTTCAACAGGATGAATTCAAATAGTAGCAGCATCTTGGAACACCCTGTATTCGATTTGTTTGCAGTGAAAAACCTCTGGGAATTGGTGATCTCATTCTTTTTCTGGTGAGGGAGATAACGCTGCCACCAATAACGCGTCAATAAATTTTGGAGCTTTGCCTTGAGAGGCAAATTATTTTATTTTTCGAAGATATAACAGATCCTATTGGGGGTGTTGACCGCAAGGAGGGTGAGGGCAGGGTAAAGAAGGACACATTGTTGGCATTTGTCAATTGGGTTTCTATACCTGCTCAGAGAGTGGAATAGTGAACAGGAAATCAGAAGTCCGGACAAAAAATACCAATGCAGAATTTTGGTTTTGAAGTGTGACCAAAACAAAATTAGGTACAACATGGTTTTTGGTCGGGACTGACAACAGCCATCACTTTGAATGGTCATAAATATATACCTGCAACCTCGGCTACACACACAGCAAGCCCTTTGCGCAAATTTTATGTTGAAATATATTGGTACAGTCAGGAGTAAAAAATATGTCCGATGGCTACCCTTTCCTTCGGAATTGAATAAAAAAACTGACTTTTTGAGGGTAGTTCAGTTTCTAAAATATTCCCGTTGACTGGTTAAATAATTAATCCAAAATCGTGTCTTCGCCGTGTTGTGCAAAATGCATTCCATTCCTTTAAGCTATCATTCGCCGCATTGCTGTTGGATAAAACGCTCTTAATTTAACTGTTCGTTTTTGTGCATTTTCCTCTCATGGAAATGATGCTCTTGGTAGTTGCTTTTTGTTCAAGTGTTTTTACAACAATTTGTCCGCCTGCAAGGAAGGTATCAATATTCTCAACAGGCTGTATCCTCCTCAGTGTATTACCTTATTTTCTGTTCTACACCACAAAAGGATTGAAGAATGTACCAGTACTTCTTGGTGCCCTGGAGCAAATTTTAATCCAGTACGTTACTGATCTGATAACGGCGCTGTTGTTCCTTTTGGCGATAATTTTATTCGAATATGTGTTGAAGCCAACGATAACTCTCTTGACATTTGAAAACTGTTGCCTCTCCAAAATATTTTCACGATTCAATCACCTAATCAGCTCCAAGCATGAAAGATCGCTTTGGAAGAGCTATCTGCCCACATTGTTGGACCTTGAGGCCATCGGTTGCTGCATAGCTCTGTTTGTATGTGCCATAAAAATCAAACACGAGGAAAATCACGATCTGGATGCATATTCAAAATTTGAACACGCTACAACTGAGGCATTGTTGCCATTCCTTCCTGTTATATTTTATTTCGTCAACGGTTTGCGGCTCTCGAGGTGCTTCACCGGATACACAGATCAAATTTGTCTTTTTAAGCAGCATCAAGCGGAACTGAATCTGAAGCCCCAACAAATGATAGCGTCGCACTGTGCACTCTTTAAGGCAAACAGAGCGTTTTATCGGAAAACCAAGCCATACCTCTTGCTTTGGCTTCTGGCTTGGATAGTTAAAGTATCATCCTATATTCACGCGATGTTCAGAAGAATACAGAGTAAGAGCATGCTAGCCACGATGCTCAGATCTAATTGGTTGGAATTTCTGGAAACCATCACTTGCGATTTCTGCTTCATGCTCTTTGTTATTTGCGATCTAGGAGAAAATCTGGTTGGTAAGGTAAGAATTTTTACGAATCGCGATAGAAGCGCCATCTTAAACTCATTTTTATTTTATACAAACCAGATTATACTGTATAATTCAAAATTGGCACTATCGATGGAGCAGCAATTTTTTTCGTTTGCACTGTTTGCGATAACTAAAACATTCGAATGACATTCATCGCTGCTTAC